>BJBW01005848.1:113861-145329 GCA_004320125.1 Scolopax mira
GATCTGAAATGCTTACTAGCAAAATTTCTGTGTTTTCAGGAAGAGCTATGCATGAGCAACAACCATTATTACCAGTATAAGTCACAGAAGAACTGAAGCCATATTTCCTTCCTGGGTCCTCAATGTCAGTCCTGACCCAGTATGACTTTGGAATAAATATTCTCTGAATACTTTAGTTTCCAATTAAGTCTAGTTCCAGCAACAGCAGTCCCTGCATTACTCCTCATCAGAAATTGAAGCAAATGAAAGAAAATAGTCTCATCCCAACTGTGCTCAGTGTTGTAAAAGGCTTAATACAAACTGAGCTAGAATACTCCAGAATTTAAATCAATTTTTCAATGCCATCCAGTCCTCTGAATGTTAATAGCCTGCTGTACAATTCCTTACCTTCATACTTTCCATACCATCATTATCTTACTAGAGGGAGATGGAAATCCGATGCAAGACACTATCTGCTGCAATATCTGTATGTTATATGCCAACAACTTTGACTTAGGAGTGGAAATTACTTGTTAGCAAAATATTTGCTGTTTGGTTTAATTTTCCACCTACAAACAAGTTATTTGATATACTCTTCTGGACTTGGAATTAGTGAATTTTTGTCTTGAATGGATCCTATTGATACCTTGAAAAAATATCAATCTTTCAACACCAAAGAATTAAAGTCGATAGCACTTTCTAGCTGGTTGCTCTGCAAAATACTTCCATTTCCTCTATATTTCTTCCAGAAACAGAGACATGTCCCCAAACTGAGCCTTTGCTTTGTTCATCATTTCCACCATTATAAAAATCTTCCATCAGACAATTTGTTTCAGAACCCCCAGCACAAGACACTTGGCCACATTGGGCACCAGTAATTCCCCATGGCAGTTCTCAAACCAGCAGTAATCCAGTTCTGACTCGGTGTCCAAAAGGGCACCTAAGAATCAAAGTCCATTTTTAAAGCTTTCCCCTGTATTAACAGGTGAACCTTCACAACTCTCAAGCAAACTGGTAAAAGAACCTGTTTTCTAGAAACAGAGACTCCAACACAGAGAAAACCATTCATCTTTTCAAAGACTGTCTGCCATTACTAGGCACATATGTAGGAATTTTTCTTAAACTGAATTCAGTATCAAAGGCACATGTTCCACATAAATGTCAGACATTTTTACTCGCTTTTCTACCAGAGTTCTGTGATTAAATAAACATTTACAGCATAAGAATTTTTTTTCCTTCCTTTGAATACTTTTTGGATCTGAGTCTTGGGTTTGGAAGATCTGCCTTTAAAGTAGAGATCTAAGAGTATGGGGCAAATAGAGCTTTTAAGGCTTGTTCACATTTTAATTGCATGGTTGCAGACTTAACAGGAGAAAATTCTTCCCTTCTTGAAATTCAAGACATTGAAAGGTTAATTCAATCTTCTCAGTTCCATTTCCTTCCTTCTGTTCCTCTTCCCACACTCTCCCCCCCCATCTGTAGACAGCTGAGTTATTTGAATTTTATGCAAGCTAGTATTCATCCAAAGAGAAAAATCATTCAATGTATGCATCAGAGAAGCAAAAATTACGATATTTCACACTTTCATTTTTTACTTCCTATTTGGTTTTCTCTGCATTCACCAGTTCAGGCCATGGACAGACCATGAACTCACGCCCTAAAGCTAGTTTCTACTGAAACATTAACTTGGATTAAATCTTGAATGTCCCCATCCCTTTTGAATTCCTGTGCTCAAGAGGATTTTTGCCTTGAGCTGGGGAAAGGCTACAGCTCCGATTCGCACAATGTGTCTGCAGCCAACACAATCACTCTGTGCTGCTCCCATGTTATTTCATGGTGTGGTCACTCACACTGAAAGTACACCAACTCCAGGAGTCACTTTGGGTGTACAGAGCTCATGTCAGCCCTTTGTACACAGCATGTAATACCTATGTGGTTGGCTTACTCTGTATAACAAGCTTATAAAATTGGAAAAGGATTTTTGGAAAACATGATGTATGAATCCCTTCAAGTAGAAATACAAGTTTTTATCCTGGAAATTGCTCACTGAAATCAGCTAGAGAAGGTACTTGGCTGCCTAGTCTGTTCCTCTGTTTCAGCAGCCTCATTTCCTTAAGCAGCTGAAAAAATTCAGGGTTTATCATCTTTTTCCCAAAACATAAAACCTACTTAAACCACCAGGACGTCCCAGGGTATTGAAAGTGGAATGGTTTGTCAACACAAAGAAAAGTGCTGGTTAGGCACCATCAAAACTACACCACAGTCCTATGTCCCAGAAATTAAGGACACCACCCTTCCTTATCTACCCCAGCAACACGTGGATTGGAATGACAGACCCACCTTTTGTCCTTTTTCTGCTGGACAAAAAGAAAATCTGAAGTTAACATCAAGTTAGTAGATCTCTGGATTTTATTATCTTATCTTTGATTATCTTGAATCATGTTGGATGCCTATTTGCTGCACATTGGGCACTACAGTTTAATCTTCACAAGGAATAGTGATGGGGTTTTTTGTTTAAAGCAAAATTAATTCCAGAGCAGCAATTGCTCTGAGAGGCACGTTCAAGCACACTCCCAGTGCTCACCCAAGACTTCTCTGTCTTACTCTTTCCCTAAGAGCAGTTCCCTACAAGAGACACTCTTGTCCAGAGGCAGAGAGATAAAAAAAGGACTGTTAGTAAAGATTGGAAGTCATGCTAAACTAGTGTTTCTAGCACATTCATCACAAACTGTCATGTGCTCTATAGCATATTAACTAATGTGACTAATACATCACATGCTTCATTCCCCACCCTGTCTTTGGGAGAGAAGCATGTGCATGGATGTTTTGTATTAATTTTTTTTCCCCTTTAATAACGCATGCACGTGTCACTGCATTTTGCTAGGAAAGACCAAGCCAAAGCCAAGTACTTTATACTGGAAGATACGATTTTGGTTCAGTCCTCAAGAAAGTTCTGTTACAAGAATCTCCATCTGGTTAAACTTTTAAAAATTCACTCTCATAACAAGTTTTAGATCACAAAAGAGGGAGAGGGGAACGTTGCACTCCCACTAGCTTATGTTTTCTTTTTTTGCTCTTTGCTGCAGCAGGACTCCTAGTATGGACTGTCTAAACCCCAGAGCTACTTGGAAACATGGGGTTGGAAAAAAATAGCCCAAGCTCTATCTACAGCCAGCCTCTCCTCTCCACCATTCTCTGTACATACCTACCCTTAAGGCTCAAGAGTCTCATGAAACACCCCAGGTAATGATAAAACACACAGTAGGAGACAAGTACTGAGGTTTTACACACTGGCAGTGCAGCATTTCAGCAGACACTCTGCTGAAGAGAGATCGCTGCCTTCCGTACGCCCCCAGGATTCATTGTCTCTTAGCCTGGGAACCTGTCTCTGTTCCCAAACATGGATATTTTTTTTGGCAGCAAGATGGAACAAAAGGCACAAAGAGAACTAAGAAAACCCTTTCAGTGTAGCTGTAGTCTTTTTTTTTTTTTTTTTTATGTTCCCCTAAGGACGGGAAACCTTTTAAGGATAGCTTATAACACACCCAATCCTGCTACCTTTCTGGAAGGTACTCAATACTCATAAGGACCTAGAGGAATTAGGGTGCTTGCAGATTCCAGCCCGGCTTTTGACCTTGAAAAATTAATCCCCTACCTTTAGCACCAAAAATACCACAACATTTTGAAAATGAAGTCACTGTTATATTTGAGTGGGCGTGTTATTTCGAGACAGCACTAATGCGATTATAAAATCAGTTGTGTCAGCTTATTGGCTCAGCTACAGACACTGATCTGCTCGAGCGTCTGTTCCTCTAACCGGCTGCTCTGTCCCTCCTCGGCTCCCTGGAGACATAGACACTACCCCATTCCCACTATAGACAACAAAGAGAAAGAAAACCCCTCTTCTTGCTGTTGCCCACCTATTTCCATGAAACTTGGCGTTTCTGGAGCACCTCTCGTGCCAAACATGAGCACAGCATCTCCCCAGCTTGTGAAGACTATAGCCCTTTTATACACATATATATGTCCCAGCCCCACACAGGCTGGGCTCGCTGCTTCCAAGTGACAACAGCCAAAGGAAAAAAGCCAAGCAGCAGTAGGCTCCAAACCTCCCACCCTCTCTCTTCCGACTCTCCTCCCAATTTTCCTTTGCACTTGAGCTGCCTTTAAACATTTCCTCTCACCTATTACTGCATCCTGGTAGCGAGTATTTGTTTTCCCCTGTTTCTCAGTGGGTGTCTGACAGACACTCGGTGGCTCGTGCTGCCAGGCTCGGTTTCATGCTGTCAGTGGTGGGTGACTCACGGGTATCAGAGGTGTCAGTCCTGGCAGGTTTGACTCAGCCTTTCATCCTTTGGCAGCAGATTGAAATAAAACACCAATTCCCTTGTATTTGGGGCCGTTTTTCAGATATGGCAGTAAGTACCAATATGGCTTTACATGCTTTATGTGGATAGGATCTGTAAAGATCCTAGAGTTTGCTCCCTCTTCTGGTTTTTCTCACTTCTATGTGCTGGATCATCCAAGCTGCTTCTGGGGACCACAGAGACCGTTGTGGATCATTGCTACTATGGCCATCCCAAGGCCAGAAAAATTCCATCCTCCCCTTACTGAAGGTGGTGACTTGGAAATCCTGCCATTAAAAACCTGACAAATTAACTGCTTTGCTGCTTATACAGCAAGAATATCTCTGTTCTTAGTGAAAGAAGAAGGCAGCATCTGAGTAAAATATTGCCTGCCCTTCCTTCTCTGCTGTGACCAACCTCAATCCAGGGCGCAGGCCAAACTCCAAACTTTCTATATGAGAAGTACATACATCTGTCTGTCCTGCTCAGAGTGGAAACATGAGGCTTGGATCCCACATGAGCTGTGTTTGACCACAGGACTGAACTTACAAGCTACGGAAACTCGACAGGCACTTCATGCAATGGTCAAGATGCTCATTATGGAGATGAGTATCTACTGATCTCAGAGTGAGAACATGTAATTTCTCATCATTATGCTACATGGACTAACACTATTCCACCTTCCTCAGAAACCAAATGCAATATCAATTAAAAGCCTTCAGCCTAAAGCCCCAGACAACTCACCCCAAAGTGTTTTTAATACTAGGTCTGCCAATAAATTGGGCACATAAAAGGGTGGTGGTGAAAAAACAAGCGTTCCCACTCTATCTTAGCGTGCTTAGGGAAGTCTGAGCTCTGCTGTGAATGCTGGGGACAAGGCTGTAATTGGACACAGAAAGCCAGAAGAGAGACTCTTCTACTTCAGTATCCTGAACACTTATGACCAATGCATCCCAAACCACGACAACACTTCATTTGCTTCCTACATCCAAGAGAATTTTTGCCAGTTTAACAGTTTAGGAGATTTTCCCCTTATAATCTCTCTTCATGATAAGAATTCGAATTGTTAGTTGTAAAAATGGACTTCTATTTAAAAAACTAAACTCATGAACTGCCTGAATTCACAAATCATTCAAATTGCATTTTGAAGTCTTTTCTGATCTTCTGAATCTGGTGTCCAGCCTAACAAGAAGAGGTTGATGCTCTCTCTTTAAAGAGATACTAAGACTGTTCAGTGCCACATCTCAGCTATGGCTTACACCAAATATCACCCAGGGGGGTGCTTATTCCCAGGGGGTTTCGATCAAGAACACAGCTTTGTACTTTTGACAAAGTAAAAAAGTAAGGGGGTGGGAGCAAGAGAACCGAGTCCCGATGCTAAATCTGACTGGTCCGTATGTGGATTTCACATGGACAGTCCGTGCAGGTGCAGAGGGAACTGAGCCAGCCTGCACAGAGCTTTTAGTGTAACAGAAATGCAGCTACACTGCTGCCAGGACAATTTTAGGTCCAGAAACAGCACTGTCAGGTTTTCACAGGGCTGAGCTCAGTGGGACCCAGACCATCCCTTTGTAGCTGAGCAGTGTAACACAGGTTTTTCCATCTCTACAGTACTTCATTCTCCTTTACCTCAAACACTGCACACATGGCCACAGAGAAAACCTGCTCTTAGGCTGCTGCTTACAGGATACACAGCAACCCCTGTCCTCTCTGAAGGTACAGAAAAATGGGATGGATAAGAGAAAGAATCACTGGGTGGAAAGGAACCACTATTTATGAATGCTGATGAGTAACAAGAATCCTTTTTTCTGCACTTGCTTTCATTATTTTAATTTATGTCCATATTGAAAGAAGAGGTCCTTAAAACACATAGAAACACATCAAAACCATTTTCTCCAAGCACACATATCAGATTCAAACCCACTCTGGTTTCCAAAGCCTGTTACACCAACAGAAAGATCCACAGCACCTTCACAGGGATCTCCATAAGCTACAAAACATCTGTCTCCTGAGCTCGTTGTCCAGGCTCTCACTATAGTCAGTAGAGAAACCTGGATACTCTTAGGGCACAATTAATTTTATCCCCATTGACTACCGTGAAGTCTAGATGAGGAATTCAGATGGAGGAACCCAAAGTTACACAAGAGGAAACCCACATCAGCATCTAGGAGGATGAGCACAGCCCTTCCCTCCAAAACCCGAGGGCCTTGAAAAAGGATTCCTAAATATTTTTGTGCTGCAAAGAGGGAAGCAAGGTTGGAGCCTTGGCACAGCCATGGGGATGTCCACAGCCCTTGGGAGCAGCAGCTCTAGGAGGTGGCTACAGGTAGTGCCGCAAAATATGTCTTGCAAACAGACACAAGGGCTATAAGCCATTTTAAAGTTGTTTTCTGAAATTACGTTCCTTGGCACCTGCAGCACATTCTCCCTTTGCTGCCACGGAAGAGGTTCTCTGTGAACCATTCCAACGTGGTCCATGTGTTCCTGTCCAACCTGCTCTGGGTAACTCTGCTTTGGTGGGGACGTTGGACTAGATGATCTCCAAAGGCCCCTTCTAACCCAAACCATTGTATGATGGGGGTGGAAGGAGTACAGGGAAGGGCCAGGCAAGCAGGATGGGCAAACGTGGCTTCTTGCCAAGTGAAGGCAGCAAGGCGGCCGTGGGCAACCACCTGGTCTGACTTGCAGAGACACAGGCCATCGGGCCAAGGGAGACACAAGACACCAGCAGATGGGTTGGCAGCTACCAAAATGGGAACAAATAAAAGATTCATTGTTCTTGCTTTCAGGACACATTCCCGGACACCAGTGTGGTGCTCAAGCCGATGTTTATCTCAGATTTGGCCCTGGATTGCTGCAATCAACCCATGGTTGGGTTTACAGTCCTCCCCCACCCTGAGCACATGCTGCTGCCAGCCTGGGCAAGTCGGGGACAGTCCCCTTCGATGAATTCACCTGAAAACTCCCCACAAACCTCAGGTCCAGCCCTTGAATGAACTCCAAACCTCACCTCAGCTCCAAACCTCAGCACGGTAAAAGAAGGGCAGGAAGAGAAACTTAAATATTATTGTCTCGGTAAAGGAGGAGAAAAGAGGAAAAAAAAAAAAAGAAAACCAAATATGTATATTGGCAGTTTTCCATGTCAGTTTTCCCATTTCCCTCCCTCGTGCACTTTCTGCAGCAGCAATCTGTCCTTTTCCTAAACGCTGAGCAATCCCAGCACTAAACTAATCAATATTAATAGCGATGGGCTCGGGCGGGGGGAGGAGAGGAGGGATTACCCTGACCTTTTTCAACTCACACTGCCTCAGACGGCCACCGAGCAGCTGAGGAGAGAGCAGCCAGACGGTAATGCCATGTGGTTTTAGTAGTTTTTCAATTTTTAATATATTTTTTTTTTGCCTGTGAATATTTACTTCTGTTGTCTCAGTGCAGAGAGCAAGGAAATCTGATTGTCTTCGGGAAGGAAAAAAATAGAATTATATTAGCCATCTCCGGGCCAAACCTCGCCTTGATGCGAAACTCCACTGAAATCAGGGGAAATAATGCCCAGGCTGGATTTTAACTTGAATTTCTATTAAAAATGGGAATTGGATTAGGGAAGTTTTGACAGGTGAAGCGTTGAATGCCGGTGTGCTTTGCGGATTTCTCTTATAATAGAGTGTAATCAAACCCATTGAGCCTGCGACTGGGATATTGAGTGTGAGAGCAAACAAAGGGCTGGGTGAACCGGTCCTCTATTGTTAAGCACAAGTGTCCAGAGCAGCTCATCCAGATACAGGGTACGTATGCACCCAGGACAGGGTGCTCAGAATTAAAGATAAATACTATTACTTGAAACAAAATCATAATTGAACCTCTTTGTTTGTATTGGATGTGAGGTTTATTGTAGACTTTCCGGTTAGCAGCATGCCTGAAAAAGAAAGGTTTACGTCAGGAGGCACTGTGGATTATTGGCAATTAATATATTGTCTTTTCTTTACTGAGATATTCTTGTTTCCATATGCAAAATGGGATTTTTATAAATTTAATTTGAGAAATCTAGATAAAATTCTATTAATGCCTTTCCTCTTTTGCTCTGAAGGAGCTGAGCCTCAGGGAAAGGATCCAGATTGAGGTGTTAGATTTGTGGGGTGGGTTTTTTTGAGTAAACCTTTTATGGTTTTTTTTTTTTCTTTCAAGCAGAAAGTGCTTTGCAGATGGCTGATATCACAGCACTAGCTAATGAAGCCACGGGTGTGTTTTTCCTTTCTTTGTCAGGACCCATCATGTCCGACAAACCAGATTTTGCAGAAATTGAAACATTTGACAAGACCAAGCTGAAGAAGACAGAAACCAGAGAGAAAAATCCACTCCCCACTAAAGAAAGTAAGTGCTTATGAGGCTATTTGAACTACAAGCAGCAAGGACACAATCCGTATTGCAGTTCATATGCAAAATGAATACTAATCATAGGATTACAGGCTCAAACTCATCCCTTACTTTAACTGGGGATAATAATAAGACTCATACTCTATGCTAGGCTTCCAAGGATACAGGTAGTTATAACCAATGCTGTGTTTTGTCTGAAAAATGCTTTCTGATAGGATTGCTCTTGCTTCTGCTAAAAGCAAGACCAGGTTTTCTGCTGGTTGCAGGTACCAGGATCAAACTGTTTGTAACAACCATGTTACAAGCCTTGTCGGAGGCACAGATGCTCAGGGGAACCCTGTGCCCCCCTGTCAGCATCCCCAGGAGGTGCCTGAGCTCTGATTTAAGGTGTTATCAGGCAGATGAGCTGCTGCCCCCCACTGGTACCTGCTGCCAGCCCTGGCCAGGACACCTCCAGGCACCTCCTCTGGGAATAAGGCTGCAAGTAAAACCCATCATCCTCCTCATCTAACAGGCGATCTTCCTTAGCCAAGCACCCCTGGGCTTTTCTCGTGCAGGGGCTTCTGTACACAGACAGCCCGATGAGGGTTGTGCCTCACATTCAACTGGGATGTGAAAATGGCATTTCTCTGCATTTGGACCAGACATTGTGAGTGGTTTCCTTCACATTGACCACTTTGGATGGGTCAGTACTGATAGCCATGGAGATGCATTGTCCCTCATCATAAAATACCTGTTTTTTTCCCTGTTTTATTATCCCTACTGATGACAAAGCTGTAAATATAGGAGGAGGTTTGCACATCACAAACTGCACCCTCTTTGCTACAGAGGCATGGGAACGGGGTGGTATTTTCAAGGTGGCCAAAGAAAGCAAGTGGGGACTGACCATCCCCTGGCTTTAAGAATGACCATAGAAATTTGTATCCTGCAGAATCATTATAATGTTTATCGATGATGTTTTTGTTTCCTCTGTTTTTCTGGCAGTTATCGAACAGGAAAAGCAAAGTGAAAGTACAGCCTGAGAGTAAAAATTGAAGATGTGACTGCTGCTTCTTCAGTGGGGTTTTGGCTTCTGAGCTGGGTTGTTTTGTTTTGTCTTGTTCCCCCCACCCCATGTTTGTTCCCTATTTTTTTTAGCAAACATTTACTCATTTCATGTTCCCCAAGTTTGTTTTGTGTTGAACAAGACACTATGTATTTGTGTTTATATTCTTAAAATTGTAATTCCAAGTTCTATGTCAACCCCATTACTTGCCAAAAAAAAAAGCAATTTGCATAAAAATTGTTTTTCCTGAACCTCACAATAAACAGGTTTCCTCCAATCAGCTGTCTTTGAGCTTTGCAGAAATAAGGTTTACACTGCAACTCTTACAAGCATCCTTCCCACTTTGTTTCTATGGCCTAGAGAGCACAGCCAGGTTGGGGTGAGTTACCCCAGGGACCCCCAGATCCCCTGGCCAGCACAGCCTCTCACCATCAGCACAGACACCTTTATCCTGCAGGCTCCTGGAAACCCAGATGGCACCGACCCCCCCCAAGGTATCCCCCGACTGCCTTTGGAACAACCTGGACACTTCCCTCCCTTTCTCCATCTTGCTCCAAAGAGCATTTCAGGGGAACCCCAGGGGTGCAAATTTTGTCTGCTGGTAACCCCTCATGAATATGATGGGAAGCTGCTGACCTGCTTCAGTCCTGTCCAACAAGAGGCTAAAGGTCTCAGAGACAAGTACCTGCTTACAAATTCCGTGAAAAATTGATGATTGGGTGAGGAAAGACTCAAATTAGTGTCCCAGGTGGGAGAAGGGATGCAGCACTCTCTTTGAAGTTTTTTTTTTTTGCTCCCTTTAGCCTGGTAAGATCCAACCAGCCTTGAGACAACCAGCACACACAGCCTGTGGCTTGGTGTCATGAGATACGGGTATTGGGGGGCAGGAAAGAAATTCCTCTCCATGGCAGAGGTATTGGAACTAGATGATCTTTAGGGTCCCTTTCAACCTAAACCATTCTGATTCTATAAATTCATTATTGCACTGATTTTCTGGGATAAGAAAGAGACCTTCAGCAGAACAAACCTTCAAAGCAAGGTCTCCCTAAATCCCCCTTACTGATGGTGCAGTGACATCCTCACTGGGCTGCAGGGGGCTCAGCAAAACCAGACTCCGGTGCCGGCTCAGGGGACTCTCCATTACATGGTATCACATTATCTCTGGAGCTAATTTGCAATCATATTAGAAAAAGAAGTGCTTACTCTGGGAGGATAAAATGCTGCCCCTGGAGCTTCAGTTTGATCCTACTTGTGCTGTGGAATAGGACTAATTCTGTGCGCTTTGGTGGGGTTACTCTGGGTTTACACCTGCGTAAGGTGAGGCAGAAACTGCCTGCGGGCCCCAGAAGACAGAAACAAGCGGCTGGGATGGTGTTTAGAAATCTCTCGTTTACTTAAGGGTTGCCTGACCCTTGACATTTAATACCAAGAGCCAGAGCTGCAATTAAACAATAGCAGCACAGCCACAAAACGAGTGACTGGCGGTGGCAATGAAAAGCAAACAGAGGTGGCCAAGAGACCAAGGGAAAATGACTCAGCCCTCCACCCCCGTACACTTTGAGGTCAAAAAGCCTTTGACATTATTGAAATATCTACTTTGACGCCTGTTCCTTCACTCAGAGACATTCAGAGACAGCACTCAGAGCAACAGCACCTACTGGAAACTTGGGTAATTAATACCGTTTGACCAGATTTACCCGTTATTTTTCCACAGGGTGATTTTTAAGCACCAGATTGCACCCAGCGGGTAAACCCGCAGACTAGACTTTCTCCTTGTTTTTGCCAGGAGACAGGGTTTTGTTCCACGTGACGGTCTCCCTCCTTCTCTGCCAGTTCAGAGCATCTGCCAACTCTCTTGGCACAACATGCTGTAAATCACCGAGAAACCTCTTTGGCACAACTGAGCCACTGGTCGGTGTTGGTGCCCCCACGTTCTCCCAGAGACTCAAGGTCTGGGCTGTGTCCTCAAGTCTGCACTTGGCAGGAGGAAGGGAAGGAAGGAAGGTTTGGCCAGAGCAAGAAAACAACAGAGATGTTCTCCTCTGGTGTTTACACAAAGGATTAGCAGCCCTGTGAGAGATCAGAGCACCATCTGCAGCTCTGGAGATACCAAAGACGTCCAAGCACTTGGCTGCAAGCGGCTCTTGGTGCCACTGCATGGAACCTCCTCCTCAGCTACCTGTTTGAATTTAAAGCCTGGCACCATAAACCCAAAGTCTCCACCTTTATTCACGTGTCTCACCCCACTGAAAGGTTCCCTGTCCCTGGGTCCCATTGCAAAAGCCATCGCTCCACAGCAGCTGCACACCAGGAAAAACTCCTCAAGGTTAAAGACCAGATCTTCCAACCTCCACCCATCTACCACAAGCAGAACATGGCTTTGTGGCAGGGTTCGGGGACTGTTCCTTCCCCCGTTACCAGTTAAGAGAGGCTTAAAACTCAAGACACGTAGTTAGAGTACCCCACTTTGAGAAGCATCCCTCTCTGCTGCTGTGTGAAACCACTTTGGCCCAGGAACTGGATGGTGAAATTAACATTTTCCAAGAGCAGGGACAGGTCTGTCTCCCTGTTATCTCCATCAAAGAGCCCTACGGCCCTTATCAGCAGGGCAAGCTGGGGACACAGACCAGGAAACCGCTCATCATTTAAGGCTGAGAGAGTGAATTTTCATCATTCCAGTCATTACACTAAGGAAAGATTTGCTCCCACTGTTGGAAGGGAGCTACGAGAGAAGCCAAACCAAACACTTTGTCTGCACCAAGGAAACCCCTCCGGGCTGTTACCCTGCTCCTGACCTTCGCTCCTGGGAAGAGCATCCTCCAGCGCCGAGGTTCACCAACAGCCAGATGAGCCAGGGTCCTTCCCCAGCCTCCACACTGCTGAGCACCTGAGCTGCAGACAACCCCACCAGCAAACTCAACCAGCTCCAGGTGGGAAACTTAAATATTTTTGCTAATTAGCAACAGCCCTTTGCTGTTTAGCTCTTTTACATAACGAGATGTTACCTTGCAGCTTCCTTCCATGGCAAACACCTTCCATGCTGATCCAGTTACAGCAAAAAAATGATTCCGTGTCGATAAACACCAGCTTTCTCGGCATGGCCACGAAGCCAACCTTGTGCCCTGCGTCCTGGGGACAGGGCCAGCCCTCCCGGGGTCCTGTTTGAGTCCACCCACCCCTGTGAGTCACCACTAATTGCTCTGCACAGTCCCAGCAGAGGAAAGCTCCATTCCTGTCGTTATTGTACAGAAGTGAGAGGATTTACATCATCTTGTTAGGCAGGTACTTGATAACAGTGAGAGCCAGGGAGGACAAACCCTGACCACAGCTTTCCCAGGGAAAGGGCACCTGAGTGTTGCATCTCAGTTGGAGTCCAGCTAAAACCCCCTGGAGATCCTGCTGATCCCACCTCAGACACCACAAGCCAAGACCCAAATCATGTGTGGGGGCTTTTTCCAAATATGTTTGGGGGTTCTCTCTTCTTTGGGTCATCACTCCCGTGGCTGCTGAGGTGTCTCACAGCAAACCCTTAGGTCCAGATCTGCAGTGACGAGGGCAACCAGCTTTGGCCACGGTCTGGTTTACCCCAATGAAAGCTGAGATGCCCATGCAAGGCCAAGGCTGGAGAAATCTTAGCTTTGGGGAAAGACCTCTGTGTGTTTCTGCTCTGCTGTTGGTGGGTCTCCGACACAGCAGACACCTCTCCTACTGAGTGAGGAGCAGGGAAAGAAACAAGGTGTGGATAGGAGGGACACAAGCTTATCAGGATTGGGGATCTGAGGGGATCTGAGCTGTGGCCGGATGGGAAGGAGGAGGTCGTGGGGCTGGGAGTGCAGCTGGGGAGGTGCCCACTGCAGCAGAAACTCAAGGCAGCAGAAGCCAGAGCAGCTCTTGTCCTCTGCCCAGCTCCCCTTTTGTTTTTCCCAAAAACACAGGGTGGAAACAATAGTCTTTTAAAAAGCACTAACCTTCTGGTGCCAAGCTGGGGGAGCCTCCCACATCACACACGGGCAAACAAAGCTGCTGTGTCCTCCCAGAGCCCGGGCACCAGCTCCCACCCTGGTCCATGGGTCCCCGGTGAGCTCCGGTGGTCCCAGCCCAATCTTGGGCACCCAGACCTGTCCCCGCAGCAAAACCTGCTCAGTTTTGAATGTGAAATGTGGCGTGGGGACGGTTGGGGCTGAGCCAGGGAATGTGGGAGCAGGTGTGTGTGTGTGTGTGTGTGTGTGTGTGAGGGGGTGTTTCTCCAGCTCCAACTGACAGCAGGGAAAGCTCTCGCTTTGTCTTCTGCGTTGAGGATCTGCGCCGGGAAAGGCGGCTCCGAGTGTTTGCTGTCTTGTCAGAGGAGCTGGCTTGGGAGGGAACAGTTGCTGGGGATGGTTCACACACCACATCTTGTGTGCTGCGCTGACAACAGCTCTTGACAACTCCTACCATCAACTGCAAATCTCCCAACACTTCGTCTTTGCTTCGGGGCCCGGCTCCAGAACTCGTTCGATCCACGGGGATTGGGGAAAATAGGGAGTGGAGATGGGAGAAAAAGGGGGTTTCTAGCTCATGTCAGGAGAGAAACGTGAAAATGGGGTCTTTTAGGGCCCCAGCAGTAGGCGGTGAATGAAAAGAATGAGTTTTTGCAAAATAAAAACAACGATCTCAGGAATTTTAAGCTGGTCTCATGAATTTAGTGCCCAACTCAGTATTGAAATTTTTGGATTTGGCAACGAGCAAGCAGGGAAAAAAATGATGTGTGACTCCAAGTGGGTGTTTTCAAACAGCATCTTGTTTGGGGAAAATAATCCCTCTTGGTTTGCTTTGTTTTCTCGTGATGCTAGAAATAATTCTTCTCCTTAGAGGGAAGAATTAGGTTTTTCTTATCCTGTCTCACCAAGGGAGCTACTCCAGGTCATGCCTGACCACACCTGGTCCCCCCATCGCTTCTTGCACCAGAGTCACCCTTCAAAGTGTTGAAGAAACACATGCACGGGTCCCTTATTACACGTTTCATTTAGCAATGAAGAAATCAGCCGTGAGATGCTCTGGGAGAAGTCACATCCCTCCAGGGCCAGCCCCAGGGCAGGGATGGAGGCAGCAGGGATGCCCTGGGGCAACAGCATCGCTCCTGGCACCCTTCTCTCCAGGAGGCAGGAGCAGCAATAGCTAATAGCACTGTGATAGCTCCATAATGGCCTTGTAACTCCAGCCTCTACACCGCCCCTCCTGATGGGTACTATTTTATTTCTGTCCTGTCCAGGCTCCTGTTCCAAGGGGAGCTGGGTAACCCAAGCCCGTGGTGCTGCCTCATGCCAGCTCCAGCACGGACCTCACCTGGTACAAGAAAAGCTGGCAAGGAGTGAGGGTGTTTGGAGAGAGAAGGCATCAGACAACTCCTGTGGCAACTCCAGTTCTCCCACATTGGCAGACATCCCCAGTAACACTAATGAATTTGGTGGCATTAATCCAGGTTGAGTTGGGGACAGGTGAGTTAAAATTACATCAGCCTGGGTGCGGGAGAGTTGCGGGCACCACTGGAGAATCACTCTTGCCCACGCAGTGCCCCCCCACGTCTTGGTCGTGTGGCAAAGGGTGGTGTTTGCTCTACTGAGGGCTTCAGAGCGGGGAAAACCTGGAGGAAAGTGCTCCCAGCGTGACCAAGCAGGGATTTGTCATGACCACATGGTAAACATGGACCTGCCCAGACATCCCCCTGCCGCGGGGCAGCCCCGGGGTGGCACGGCACGGCACGGAACAGAGCTCCCTCCCTGGGGTGTGCCACCCAGCCTGGGTCCCCGCTGGCATCGCCTCTTCTAACACACCCAGCTGAAAATCACCTGTCCCTGTTTTAACATACCCATTTCATTATCACGCTGCTCTACGGGGCTCCAATTTAATTTTACGTCCCGTTTCAAAAACACCCAGGGAATTGGAAATGTCAGGACACCGGCGTGGCTGTATCGGCCGCAGGAATCTGCCTCCCTGTTCTCAATAGATAACTGAAGATTATTTCAAAAGGGAGCTGCCTCGACGTGAGCGTTGGCTCCTCGTGGCACTAAACCCAGCTTCATGTATTTTCTCTTCAAAGGACTAATAAAGCTTTAACTTACCTGCTTTTATAAACTTTATGTGTGAAGCGTTCAGTGGCGCATGGCCAAGGTGGAAATCAAAGAGCTTAACAGAAAATAGCACTCTATTCAGACCAGGGTAAAAAAAAAAAATATAAATCCCAGAGCTGTGCTCAAAGGGCAGGGACGATGTTTCTCCTGGTGACACCGTCGATGACTTCAGTCTCCACGTCAGTGTGCACCGAGTCCCTGGAGAGGGGTCCTGCTTCAGGGGATGGTGCTGCACTTGGACCCCTCAAAAAGGAATTTATTGAGATTAACACACACAGACACACACGGGCACTGCTAACTCCTGCAAGAGCCAAGCAGGAACCAAAACACCCATGGGAGCAGGGCTGGGGGTGGGCACAGACACCGGCTACCTCCCAGCACTCAGGACTGGCAGCCCCCAGCTTACCCCCACTTAATATATATTAACAATATATATATTTTTTAAATATATATATTATATATATATAAATCTCCCACGACTACACCGTGGGGGCATTTGGGCGAGGTGGGCTGCCAGGGAGGAGAATCGGGCAGGATTTAGGAAACCTGTGCTCCGGGCTTGTCCCCTTGAGCAAATCTCCTCTTCTCGTTACACCTCGGTTCCACCGTAGACGAACCGGGACCGGTGACACAGCTCTGTGTGGGAGAGGTGCTTGGGCAGCCCCAGTCCATCCCCGTGGGCAGCAGATTTCCAGTGCAACACCGAGTCCCTGAATCCAGTCTCCATTATTTCCCAATATTTACGTGCAGACAAGCTTCCTTGTCCCCAAAAGAACATTTTGATAAAATGCTGCTCCTTGTTGCTCCAGGCATGGCCAGATGAACCAAAGAGCCACAGTACAGATTATTTTGTCTCTCAATGCAGCTTGAAAAACCCAGGGATGGGCCAGGAACCTGAGCAGCGAGCACCAAAAGACCCCTGGAGGTGGTTGTGGAAGGTGGGATCACTGGGTGGTTTTTATCCCAGCTGCTGCTTGAGCTGCTCTGATGGGGGGGGGGAGGAACTTTGGAAGCCCATCCCATCCATACATGTCCACCAGCCACCCCAGCACTGGTGGTGCCCCAGCCTGCCACCCGACACAGGTAGGTGCTGGGATGGACTGGGATGGGTGTGTGGTGCGGGGACGTCCCACAGGGGGGAGCCTTGTCACCAGCCTGCGGGGGACACGGCCCTGGGACACTGTCCCAGGTGTCCCCACCAGCCACTGCACCCTCTGCTGAGGCTGCCCCGTGGTGTTTGATCCCCACGCTGCAGGTTTCCCTCCCTTTCCCCTCTCTCTGAATTAACGGATGCAAAATGCACTGTTGTCATCCTCAAAGGGACTGGGCAAAAACACCCTCCAAACCTACCACAGTTCAGGTTTTCAGGGGGAAATATGATCAAGGAAACCTGTTTTCAAAGGGTGTCACTGGAAAGAGTTCATCCCACAGAGGGTCCTAACAGGTCTCTGTGCCTGGAGGATGCTGATAAGCTGGACCACTGAGCCAGGCCCCCAACTTACATGTTCCCACCAGGTAAATTTTAAACCAAACACTGAAGACCTAAAAGTGGTTTAGCAAAGCCAGAGACATTGTCAAGAGCTGTCACCTCACTCTCAACTCAGTCCATGTCTCCTCCCACCTCAAAGATTAATTAATGCATGGCACTGCCTTCATCCACAGACTGATTAAAGTGTGTAAACACAATGTCGTTTCCATTAAGAAATGGAAATATTCAGCTCATCCCAGAAAAGACTGGCAGGGCCAGAGGACCTTCCTTGGTGGGGGGAGAAGAGCAAAGTGCCAGAGCCACCGGGGGGGGAGCAATGCCCCCCTGCAACACAGAATCCCCACTGCCATCGTGGGGCAAAGCAGGGGCCAGAAGCAAGTTCAAACTCGAAGAGCTTTTAGGGTTGCTCTCCAGCCCTGGATCCCCCAGATGAAACCTCAGCTTTCTGCACTCAGAATCACCTCTGTCCAAAGAAATAAAAATGAGTTTTAAGAAAATATTTGTAGCTCAAATCACCATTTCTTCTGCCTCAAAGTCTCACAGCCTCCCACACACACGTGCAGGACACAGCCAGCACATATACTCCAGCTCAGAAGTTAAAATCCTTGGGTTTAATCTGCCCCCTGTGATGCAAAGTGGAGGGGGGACAGGAGGGGTGACAGCCACAGTCAGGAAGGCACAGGGTGAGGAACTAAGCTGGGAAAGGCTGGGGAGCATCACATGAACTGGATTGTAATCAGTTAACTTAACTCGAGTTTGGCCAGGAATGATTAAGAAGGAGGTGATAATTTTCCTCCATATCAAGTGCCCAATCTCTTCCTGGACAGGCTTTTATCTGCTGAGGTGACACATTGCCAGGAGATCTGTTCCCCTCATGCAGATGCCCGGGCAGTAACCTATCTGCTGCACTAACACTGTTTTGCATGACACTTCCTTTAAAGGAGGAGAGAAAAACAAAACACTTGTCCCTGCTTTATAATGCTGCCCTGTCAACAGCCCTGTAGGCTTTGAAGGACACACCTAAAGGAGGCAGGTGAGGCCCATCAGGTCATGGAGATGCCTCTCCGGGGCCAACTGGGTGGGTGAGTCCTCTCCCCAGAGCCACTGGGATCAGAAGGTTGATCTATACGTTGGTGTTTTAAGCTGCCCCACTTTTCAGGGCAGCTCAAGATAAGGCAGGACCAAGTTCAGGCACATCACTGCCCACAAGGACCTTTGCATCATTTTCGGATGCTGGGAGATGGAAACATGGAGCAGCCACTGGAATTTAGGAAAATCATCCAGGATGGACCAACAGCCCTTTCCTATGGGTAGATGTGAGGAGACCTTTAGCTCCACTGGAAGGGCTAAAGTTTGGGGGAGGAGATATGACCAGGAAACCCAGGTGACCCAAACACCAGGAAAGTTTGGGGGAGGAGATATGACCTCCCTCAGCAGTGCAGAGGGGACATCCCTGCCAGAGGGACGTGCCGGAGCTTTTATCCAGACATTTGTCTCCCCAGGTTCCTCAGATCGTCGCCCCATGCTGGGAGGGCCAGGCAGGAGCCTTTGGGAGTCTGGAAATGGGTGAGGACAGGGACACAGAGGCTTAGGAGGGGAGCGGGGACATTACTGGAGTGAGAAGATAGTGGAAAAGCACAGCTTTCAAACACGCAATGCAAAACCAGGGGGAAGGAAGGGGAAGAGACGTCCTTTATCTGCTCGCAAGTGAAATAGCCTTGTTCTTCCCATGAGCAACATCCTGGGCTGTGGTTGATGTCTCAAATGCTCATGTGAGCTTCTGCCTTGGTCTCAGCAACACCCACAGCCTCCCCCAGGCCCCCTAGTCGGGGGTCACAGCCCTCCTGGCTCACCCAGTGCTGACAAGTGGCCGTCCCAGCCAGACAAGCCACTTGGCTCCTGACCCCGGTGGCAGGGAGGGCTGCTGAACGCTGGGGATGGCAGTTTTCCCCAAGAAAGTGGGCACTGCTGCTCACAAGGTGGACACCCTCCTCCAGTCCCTGCCCCCCTGAGCAGAGGAGCCACCCATGGGGATGGAGGGACCTTGACTTGCCCCCCATCCCATCCCTCTGCCCTGCCCTGTCACAGCTATGCTCACCCATCTTATTCCTGACACACAAGGGGCAAATTAAACCTCCCCCCCGCTGCAGCTTGAGACCTTTATTCCTTGCTCAGGTAAAAAATAGAAAAAAAAAGAAAAGAATTAAAAATAGATTTTTGCTCCTTCTTCTCTTTTTCAGCCTAAACCCAGCATCCTACACACACACCTGAGAGCTCTGCAGTGCTCCTGGGCCATTTCTATGCTGCTCATCAAGACATTATGCTTGTCCCAAATCCCCTTGACAGCCCTTGGTGGGAAGTGTCCATGTCCCTAGCTAACTTGTGGTTGGAAAAAAGGAGAATTTCATTCCAAACCCAAATATTTGCCTCCTGAAACCAAAAGACATGAAGCCCAAACCGTGTAACCTGGAACCTCCTGTGGTCCTGGGTTTTGGCATCCTGGTGCTCCTGTGTCGTGTTCCAGGGTGTGTTTCTTTCAGTAGCAGAGCCTCTTACCTTTGACGTGCTCGTTCCTGGCCTCTCTGGTGAAGTTCACTGCTCCTCCCCATCACGCCAGACATCAGGCTGTGTTGGGAATTGGGATTAAAAATAAGACAAAAAACCTGGTTGCATCGGTACAACTGAGGGAGGACAAACTGCTGCAGGGAGGCAGGAGACAGGAACATTTTGGGACAAATTTGTCACTAGGAAAGCACACCTCAAACCATCACAGCTGGACTTCTTAACCTTGTTTTCAGTGAACTTCAGGCTGCTTCTAACTATGTGCCAAAAAAGGAACAAAGAGGACTAAGCCTGTGGGATAGGTGTGGCATAAAACCTGATTTCAGTTTCACCTCTATCCAAAATTATCATTCATTAATCAAAACATATTCGTTACACAGGCAAAATTCCCACCAGCATCGCCAGGTCCAGGGCTGCGTTCCTGCTGGGAAGGGGGAGACCACACAGTGGGCAGAGCAATGAGGAATAAGGGAAATTCAGGAAGACTTGGAAAAAAAAAAAAAAAAACCAACCAAAACACACAAACACAAGAAAAAAACCAATTCCCACATAGAGCTGAGCACGCAGGAGGATTGCCCTGGGGCTGTATCCTCCATGATGGAGTATTTTGGAGTGAAGTGACATGTCCCCTCTGCTGAACTGCTGGCTGTGCACACACAAGGACACAGCATCACCCGCGGGGGCTCGGGTGCCTTCCCAGGGCGAGCGGTGCAGGAAAGCACCATAAAACCTCCTCCACCTGGCCAGCCAGGGGGTGGCTTTCTAATTACCCAAGTGGATCTTTATTGTAACGAAGCCAGCAATGCAGGATTTGACGCTAGGGGTCTGAATGTGTCACCTGCCAAGGACAATTTAGCAAGTGGCCTGTGCTTTATGTTCCCGGTGTCTGCAGCCACGGGGCTCGCTGCCCCACCAGGCTGAGAGCCTGTCCCTGGGGGACTTGCCACCCAGCAGAGTGTGTGGCATTTATATATAAAAATTGATTTATCTCCTATCTCTTTCGCCTAAAACCCATGTTCTGATGGGAAGAAGGTTTGATGGGTGCGTGGGGCTGTATATAGTGTTACTGTCTCTTGGCTGGGGGCAGACACCAAAATATCTTAGGCACTGGCTCTTTGGTCACACTGCGAGAAAATAAGAAACAAAGCATCAATATTTTATCAGTAAAGCCAAGGGGCTCCAGCTGACATTCAGGACATTGCTTTCCAAACAGCCTCCCCCCCCCGCAACAGTGCCTGGAGCCAAGGCAAGCTCTGGTGATGCCACCATGCCAGGGGTCTGATGGCTCGCTCTGGGGTCCGAGGCTGCCCAGAAAGACCCACAGTTTTCATCATAACTGGGGAAATTCATCAGAATTTTCCTTTCTAGTGTTTTGTGGGTTTGTTTGGGGTTTTTTTCCCCCCCCTCCATCCAAGACTAAACCACCAGTCAGTTTCTGGGCAGCAGGAAAGCCAAAGGGGAACCCCTTCAGCATCGTTTCACAGATGGCACCTCCAGCTCCGGTGACCCAGGACGTGACCCCCAGGCTTTTCCCACGGGAGATGGGGCAGCTCCCGAGCCCAGCCGGGCTGTGCCCACACATGCCCTGTGACGTAGGGAGCAAAAGCACCAAAATTAGCTTCCAAACAGCTGCGCCCAGTCCAGGTCCAGGTAAATCCACTGATTTACCTGCAGATCTCAAGACCTCCCAGCTCCGAGCCTCACTTCACCCAACTGTAAAACAGACATAGATATATTTAATCTCTTTGACTGCAAAAAGACATTGCATGAAGCACTCTCAAAATGCAAAAATTTACCAACGCAGCCAGACCAAACTCTGCTTTTGCCCAGCAGAGATAGGACTGGGATCGTTGCAGCCCCATCGGATAACCTGGCTCCTGCTCACAGGGACTGAGCTGTAAACATGGAAAAAAAACCCCTTCAGCAGCCCAGTGAGGCTTGTCCCAGCAGGCTGCTTTGCTTGCTGACAGCTAGCGCAAGTGACAACGTTACAAGTGACTTTTAAGATCCCTGTGACTCTAATTGGAAGGGACATTTTTAATAGCCCAGGCAAATAGCTGTGTGATTCTGCCAGCAGCAGCCACTGCTCGTGGCAGAGCTTCACGCCCAGAGATGCTGTTATTCTTCTGGCATGTGATAGGAATATCGTGTGTGAACTGACAGAGCAGACACGCCAACAGGCTTGGGGTTTTTTTTAAGCTGTACAAGCTCTCTCTGCTCAGACAAGGGGGAAAAAAAAACCAACCAAACAAAACCAAACAATCCCAACCCAAAAAAAACATCAATATGCCCCCAGGGACAGCCAGACACAAGCCCAAAAATGACCTGCGTGCACATAGAAAATACACAGCAGATTTAGAAACCTTACACGTGAGCTTTAATCAATGAACATCACTGATGCACGGGAAACACTTGATTCCCAGTCGTCCTTTGACAGCTCTAACAAGTCGGATCTGCTCAGGATGGTAACGATTAAAATGCTGACTCACAGAGGGTTTTGCCGTGCTGGCGGGACCAACACCAGCTTTGTGCTCACTTGGAAGGTATTTTGCATCCCTGCTTTTCAACCAATCTGCAATTTTAATCCTCTGGCTGCAAACAGGCTGCGTGTGGCTTTGCCTGACTGGCTCCAGGTTTCCCTTCTGCAGGGGCTGGAGGGAGAGGGCTCCCCTCGCTCACACACAGGCTGATGGGCAGCAGGACAGGGAGAGCCCCTGTGCCTTCTGCAGCTCCTGGGAAGAGGGGGGAGAGGAGTGAGAGCCCCCCCAGCAGCCTGGGACCTGAGCTGGGACCTGTAAAACCGTGGGGCAGGCTGCTGGCTTTGCAATGCTCTCATGCATCTCATGGCAAGACAGCAAACTACTTTGCAAACATCTTTAAGATGCAGCCTCCTGCCTGACCATAGCCAGGAGTGCTCATCCAAGATGGGATTTATCCCCATCCAGCCCCCTTTTGCTCATGGCACAGCCCCCCCCTTCCAGGTGCCACAAGCCATCCCATTCCCTTGAACCTCACATTTGCAGCCCCTTTGAGAGTCCTCCTGTGGTAGCAGTGATTAATGCCAGCAGAGTGGCATTCCCTAGGGTCAGGTGGGGAGCAGAGAGCTAGAAAAGGAGGAGGAGGAGGAGGAGGAGGAGGAAGGCAGCACCTCTGCCCTGCCACGGAGCCAGTGGAGGGCAGATGCTTCACCCTTGTGCCACAGGAGAGTGGCTGGCAGAGCCGGGGGCCTGCTTGGCACTGCTGGCACAGCTTTTGGGCTGAGCACCCCCACTCTCCTGCTCAGGATGAGCCAGACCCCAGCTGGGACCGCTCAGCCACAGGAAAACAGACCGAGAAGTTTCCATGAGCACCATCTCGCCTGCTGCTCCACCCGCAGCTCCTTACAGCCCTTGACGACATCGGCCCTGACTATTAAAAGGCTTTTTTGGGGTTTCCTCTGATAAGGATTTTCCTTTCCCGAGCCCGGGCGATGGCTCAGCGGCGGTGGAGGCCCCTGGCTCGGCTCAGGGGTGCGGGCAGCTCTCCTGCCTGCAGAGCCAGCCGTAGCCCTGCTCTGCTGCAGCAGCCTTCACCGGAGGGAAATTGCTAACCCCAGAAAACTGTTCCCCTAATTACAGCGTTGGAGCACGAAGCAAACCACATAAATGATTCACACAGTGTTCCCAAGCTGCAGCCGCGTAAATTAGAGAGTTTTCCAAACACTCCCGAGCCGTGCACGCGGTTATCAGGATGGAAAAGCAGAAAGTTTCATCATAAGGAGGCGAGGAGGGAAGAAAAGCCCTGCCGTTAACCACATCGCTTCAAATCAAGAAGACCTGGGAGGTCTATGCCCTATAGATCTTTACAGAACAGTTGTTAAATCTCCTGGGGGAGTTCTCATAGGAGGGAGCAGGCAGAAGGCAGGGGAACTATAGAAATGCATCAGCTTGTTATTTCGGAGGGACGCAGGGACTGAGCCTCTGCTGGCAAGGGGAGGATGAAAAGGAGAAGGCAAGAGGACTCAGGGCCAAGAGAAAGGGGTGGCTGGCGGTGGGGAAGAGAGTTAAAAGTGTCCCATTGTTAGGGAAGTTTGCTCTGCTTCAGACCATCCCGCTCCCAGGGACACCACGCCGCCTTTTGAAGTGCAACCTTAGGCGGTGCCTTGTCACCCATTGGAGCGGGAGCTTTTTTACCACATTAAGTCATTGGGTAGCAAATGAATGGGGGGGTTTTGACTATTCACAACTTCACCTTATAAATATCAGGGTTGTAGGTTCCTGCTGCTTCCCTCCATCCCGACAGCTCACCTTGGGGAGGAGTGGAGGGAGGAGGCCCTGTTCCCTCCGGGACCTGCGGTGCAGAGACATCAGGGAAAGGGACCCAGCCCCGCTCCTTGTGACAGCCATGAAGAGAAGCACCTTCCTCATCCTCTCCATCTCAGGAGTCTACGGCGCCATTCTCCGCACAGCAGCATGGTAGGGTCCAACTCATTGGAAAGGGATGCTCATTATTTTTTTTAGGGATGCTCTTCAGCCTGCGGTAAACTCTGCGATTCATTTTCTTCTCTTTGTTGCAGGTCTGTGAATAACTTCCTGATGACAGGACCTAAGGTAATTAACACGTGGACCCTCCAGAATTTAAGCAGAGCGATTTGGTTTTGCAAACGGGAAAAGGGGACTTTTCCAAGGAACCAGATTTCCCGGGGCGTATCGGCTCCAAGTCCTGGAAAGGGCTCACAACTCCCTTATGTCCATTTCCTTTGATTAAACGGTGGATTTTAATGCAGCTGTTTCCTGTGCCAGGCTTACCTGACCTACTCCAGCAGCGTGGCAGCCGGGGCACACAGCGGGATGGAGGAGTGCAAGTTCCAGTTCGGGTGGGAGCGCTGGAACTGCCCCGAGAGCGCCCTGCAGCTCTCCACCCACAACCGGCTCCGCAGCGGTGAGTGCGCCGGTACCCGCCGGCATCCCCATCCCGGGGTGACTTTGGGTACGAGCAGGGAAGGGCTCTGCAGAGAGAGGGGGCTGCTAATTAAACTGTTGGAGAAAGGTATTTGAGACACAGACCCCACGGGTGGTTTTCTCCGTCTGTGTTAATTGGATGTGATACACAGCTACAGTTTTTCTAGGAGTCCCAGGTGCTCTCTGCATCTCGGTCCTTCCCGCGGTGCTGCTCCAGGGGCTTGCTCCCACCAGGGAGGGCAATGCCAGAGGCACCTGAGCTTGCAACGGGAAGAGAGAAAGCAGAGACGTGCACTAAGGAGCTGCCTTCCTAAGACAGTTGTGGATATATTTGAATACTGACTGCTTCGACAAGCAGAAATCTCTTTTTTTCCCAGAGCAGCATCTCTATTTGAATCTGTTAGGAAAGCCAAAAAAGAAACTAAATTAGAAGTGTGGGTGCAGACAGCTGTTAGCACAGGTTCAACCACTGACTGAAACAAGATCAATGATGATTTTTCCCAGCAGGCAAGATCAAAGCATGAACATACCTCCCCCCTCCTCCCCCCTCCCTGAGCAGGAAAGGACAGAGACAAACCCAGGGCCAGGTGAAGCAGGCGATAACCAGCCCTGGCCAGAGCAGGATTGGGCACCACCTTGAGATCCTGCTGCTGCCAAGAAACTCCATCCCATGCACAGACACTTGTATTATGCCAAATTGCTGAAATCCTCAATGCTGAAGCCTGAAGAGACCCCACTCACCAGCATTTCATTTCTGCAACACCTTACTTTTTGCACAAAAATGTTCTTTGGTGGTTCCCCCACCCCACCTTGCTCCTTTTCCCCATAAACTGGAACAAATGTCTATGTTTGCATGTAACAGCTCTTTTTTCTCCCCTCTCTCCCCCAGCCACCCGGGAAACATCCTTTGTACACGCCATCAGCTCGGCCGGGGTCATGTACACCCTCACCAGGAACTGCAGCCTGGGAGACTTCGAGAGCTGTGGCTGTGATGACTCCAGGAACGGCCGTGTTGGTGAGTTCCAGAGGGGTTGGCATCCTCTCTCCATCCCCAAACACAGCTCCCTTCCCAGGAATTTCAGGGCAGAATTAGGTGGTTCTGTGCTTAGGGTGCGTCTGTTCTTGCAGGTGGCCGAGGCTGGGTCTGGGGAGGATGCAGCGACAACGTGGAGTTTGGGGAGAGGATCTCCAAGCTCTTTGTGGATGCTTTGGAAACAGGACACGATACCCGGGCACTGATTAACCTGCACAACAATGAAGTCGGGAGACTTGTAAGTCAAATTAATAATAATAATGATGATGTCTATATTGAAAACAAACCCCAGGAGTCTGGTAGGCTGTTCAGATCCCCCATCTCCAGCCCCCCTGTGACAATCTGGGCCCGGTGGTGTTTGCACAGGGAAAGAAATACAGCCCAAATCTGTCCTTAAACCTGAACCCAAGGGGCTGAAGTAAGAGTTGCTCCTTCCGGCTTCTGCCACCGTGTGTCACGCAGTAGCTACCAGCACACACCACTTATTTAGAAGCACAGGGGCTTTATACTCACACCTAGAGCTTCTCTGGTCTGTGAAACGAAGCAAAACCCACCTCACTTTCTTGCAATCTGCATCTCCAAGCTCTTTAGCTGGAGAAGCCAGGTGAGAGCTGGCCCCATTCTCAAGCTGGCTGCCAGACTCACCCCCCGCTCCCCACCTGGGCCGGCAGAGGCTCTCAGCAGCTTGCCAAACCTCCTTGTCTGTAAAAACAAGGACAGCAACACTTAACATACCTATCTCATAGGGTGTGTCGAGGCTTAATCTCACATAGATACCAGCGATTGGGACCTTAGAAATACCAGAGGGAGATAGGTAGATAATATCTGTGAAGTGCTTGGCCTGGAGGAGATGCAGAGAGGTTGGGTATGATTATTCCGAAGCAGTTTCACACGTTTTGAATGAAACCTCCAAGAGGGATGATGGGTCGATGCTCTGATGAGCCAGGTGAGCTGCAGACTAGAACGGCGTGAGAAGGGCATGACCCCACAAATGTGCTTTTTTCCTGTCCTGGAGAAGCAGCTCCTGCAAGGGCTGGAGACAATCATTTATGCCCACTCGTTATCTCTGTCCTTTTAATTAGCAAAGAAGGATAGATGTTTTTCAGGATCTGAAATAAAAGCATCAGCCTGTTTCTTGGAAGGACCTGAAGTCAGGTCCCAGCACGAGCCGCTTTTGACCTGTTCCTCCCAAATTAGAAGTGCTGTAAAGCCTGGTTGGGGGGTTTAAAAGAGGATGTTCTGCTGCTCCTAATTTCTCCACCTTTTCCACCAAGGCCGTGAAAGCCACGATGAAGCGAGCCTGCAAGTGCCACGGGGTGTCGGGCAGCTGCAGCATCCAGACGTGCTGGCTCCAGCTTGCCGAGTTCCGCGAGATCGGCAACTACCTGAAGATAAAATACGACCAAGCCCACAAGCTGGAGATGGACAAGAGGCGGATGAGAGCCGGCAACAGCGCCGACAGCCGCGGGGCCACGGCGGAGACCTTCCACCACGTCCACGCCACGGAGCTGGTCTTCCTGGAGGACTCTCCCGACTACTGCACGAGGAACGCCAGCCTGGGCCACCACGGCACCGAGGGCCGCGAGTGCCTGCAGACCGGCAAGAACCTCTCCCAGTGGGAGAAGAGGAGCTGCCGGCGGCTGTGCACCGAGTGTGGGCTGCGGGTGGAGGAGAGGAGGACGGAGGTGGTGGCCAGCTGCAACTGCAAGTTCCACTGGTGCTGCACGGTGCGCTGCGAGCAGTGCCGGCAACTGGTGGCCAAGCACTTCTGTGCCCGCCGTGACATGGCCGCCACCGCCCCCAACCACATCAGGCGGAGAAATAAAGGCCATAAGAGATAAAGGGAGGCCTGGGGACCCGAGGAGGACGCTTTGGTGTCCCCACGCTGGCAGAGCTGGGGTGGGAAGGAGCGTCCCCAGGGTGAGGAGGGCTGAGCGGGGCAGCGCACGAGGCCACGGAACCTCCTGAGGACAGATGCTGTGAGTTTAGGAAGCACAAGGCACGGGCGCTGAGGGACCACAGTCCTCCTGGCTTCTGGGGGGTTTTCCCTCAATATTTACCAATAATATTTCAGGAGTCACTTTACTTGTGTATTGGACGGATGGAAGAATTTCCACTTTTTTGGTGGACTCAACACTTTGTGCCACCACGGCCAGTGGTGGGACTCCAGCCCCACGGCGAGTGAGGTGGGATGGATGCTGTGGCCAAAAGTGGGTCCCGCTGGGCACCCCCATCCTGGCATCCCCAGGCCCGGCTGTTCCTGCACAGCAGCTGCTCAGCACCATTTCTAGTGGAAAATTTATGCACTTTCTGATGTGAGAGGAGGTTTTGCAGTGCAGAGGTGTGTACTGCAACAACTGCAGCCTTTTGAGGGCTTCGACAGGTTTACAGCCAGTGTTTACAGATTTCATTTCCCTCTTGCCCCCACCCCACCTTTTTTAATCTTGTATTTTTGGTACCAAAACTCCTACACCCAGTAGACAGTAGCTTCATGTGTTTGTACGGGATAAAATTAAGCAGTTACAATTCCTATACTTTTTTTAAAATTAGCAGATAAGAATTCAGAATTCTTTATGCTTAATGTTGTTTATTAATAAATTGTATTATTGCTTAGCACAATCTGTTTTCTCTCTATATTTTGAAAGTATCCCTAAAAAGGTAGATTTTTGCAATAAACACCACAATGAAAGGGATTGTTGTGGTTTTTTTTTTTCCCCTTTTCTGGCTCCCTAACAGCCTGCCTTTAGGTGCAAAATTGTCCCTTTCTGTGTAAAGCCCAGCAAGATTTCTCATCATTCATCCGGAAGCCACTGAAGCCGGCAAGAAGGTTGTTCTAGACCTCGATAAAAGTTGGCTCCAGCCTTCAGTCCCCAGAGGGTTTGCTTTAATACCTATCACTGTAATATCTAACCTTTTTCAAGTGCTGAGTATGCAGGCACTGCCCGGCTAAAGCTGATTTTGAAGCTCCCGATGCCTCTTTAATTTGCTGAGGCCTGACACCCCCCAGACAATGCGAGGCTGCCCCGCTTTGATGTGGAAAGCATCGGCACTTGCTGCAAAATTCTTGGAGGCACGAGAGGAACCCTTTGAACTGGGGGCAGGAGAGAAAACTTGGGGATAGTTGTGAATGTGTCTGCAGGTTCCCTGCTGCTCCGGCTGCAAACAGCCCCACATCACGGTGGGGAGGGCAGGAGGGGACACGGGCTGGTTGCTGTCATCCCAAGAGAGTCCTGCTCTCCTCCTGGTGTCCCCAGGGCTGTATTTAGGTCCTGATTGCTCCTAGGAGTCACAGCACTGCTCCACAGTACCACCCACACCCACAATGCAGGGGCAAAGGATGCTCTATCAGGTTTGTTTTCCAACCAGGGGAGGAGGAGGAGGAGAGACAAATATAAAAAAAAACAAAAAAAAGGAAAAAAATTCCCCTCTTCCAGCATATTACACCCACACTACAAATGCTTTGATGCTATTTTATCCAGGTATCCCTATGGCTCCTGGTGCAAACACAGCCTCAACACACACTCCAGCCAAATCGAGAGGCTCAAGGTGTAAAACACACAACTCAGGAAGCACAACTGACTTTTTTTTTTTTTTGGCAAGGAATTGTTTCATGGAAGCTGGAAGAGCTACACAAGCCAGATATCAGTTTGAGGGGCTTTTTTCCTGCCTTTGGAGTAGTTATTTCTAAAATACTCATAACTAATAGGCAACACCATCAAAGCAAAAAAAAAACCAAAACCACAATTTTTGCATACTCTAATTTTGCAATATCTGCTGCTGCCCCTCTGAGCTGCCCTGGACCAGCACTTGGCAGCACCAGCCTCAGGAGCTGCCAAAATCCTACAGAGCCACAGAGTGAGGTTAGACAGAGCACAGGACAGTTGTTGCTGATGTACATTCAGAAAATGGAAACACTATTTCACCAGGGTAGTCCCTAAACAGACATTAAAAACATCTTGCTGTATACCAGTACAGGGTTGATAAACTGCATGGGTAAATCCTGGGCAATGATGACCCCCCCCCGTGAGCAAGCACATTCAGGACAGTCTGAATATCTTACACATCTCTCTGCAGCATCTTTTCAAACTAACATTACTGAAGAAAATAAGAAGTGACACGTTGGCAGGTGCCCATAGCATCAAACCAGAGACCTGTCCCAGGGAAAGGGGCTCTGGAGAGGAACAGAGACGCCGTGGCCGAGATGGATCCTTCTCCCACTGAACCCTCCCCTTCCCACCCACCAGCAGCCAGGGGCTTGCCAAGCCAGCCCTCGTACCCACTGCATTGCATTTAAATGCTGGAGAGGAACTGTTCTTCCTCAAATTTGTGTAATTGCTTTTTTAAATCCATTTACATTTCTGGCACCCAGAGACTAAGGCAATGAGCGTGTCTCCTGCAAGAGGCAGAGACCAAATGCAAGTTGAAGCAAACTCAAAAGAAAGTTACGTACCATCCCATGACACAAATTCCCATTCTCTTTTCATAGCTTGCAGAGATAATACTGAGTCTGAACAAATACAAAAGACAACTCTATGGCTTAGAGCTGCACCTTGACAGAGATATTACAGTCCTGGAGAAGCTGAAGTTCTCTCATCCTCCCTTTGTTGCTTGGATACAAGTCATCAATTCTCACTACATTCACTACAAAACAATAGAAATTCAGGATCATCTTAATCCATCACAGCAGTGTCAGGGAACCCTGACACCCCTACCCACTGGTACTCAGTTCCTGTGACAAGATACACACACACAAACACCATGTGCCCAGGGTGGCACAGGGCAATAAACACTGAAGAACACAATCCATCAGGCTGGTTTCATCATTTCAGTTGTGATTTTACCTGGGCAGCAAACTCCTACAGCTTTCAAAATCAATCACAACACACAGTAGAGCAAAATCCCACCATCTTCCAGCTTGCAAAGGCTCGTTCTCTAACCACCGCTTTTGAAGGGAATGATGATATCTTCAAACCTGAATGTGTTTACTCATGATTCCCCAGAGCCTACTCCAATTAGTAACAACTATCCCAACCACCTGTAGCTCACAGCTTGGAGTGGACTGGCCCTATGAACCCAAGAGGAGGAACCTGGCTGCCACGTCGCTGTGAGAGTAATGACCCTAAGTACAATGAAAAACTAAAAATCTCAATCAGGACCAGGTGCTGTAAGAACTCAACCCAAAATCCTGCTGCCTGTCCCCAAAGAGCTGTCAGCACTGCATCTCCCCTCTGGAGACACAAGATGGGGTACCAAGGATGCAGAGAACCTGTGCTGGGGATGACCTGGAGCAGGTGTACCCTACTGAGCACCCTGAGAGGGGCTTTGGGCAGGGTTAGAGCTGCTTGGACAGTCCTTGAATGGGCTTTGCTGGAGCCCCACAGCACTTTGCTGTGCTCCCAGGGCACAGCTATTGCCACAGAAGAGGAGTTTGTGTGATAAGAAACCTGTGGGGCAGTAATTGCATTGGCCTGAAATCATCATCAGATTCGTGAAGGCTTACCACCACCTTCCCAGACATGAATTTGTGCCTTTATTTTTGGAAAAGACTGGTTTATATGTAATTTTTGATAAGAAAGGGAAATTTTCATAGAAA
>BJBW01005849.1:1783-70124 GCA_004320125.1 Scolopax mira
TCCTCTTCTCCAGGCTGAAGAATCCTGACTCTCTCAGCCTGTCCTCAACTGACTGAGAGGCAGAGACGCAAAAAAACCCTCTCCAATACTTGAAAAAATGTTTATTGCTCAGATATAAGAATATGAAATACCACATAATTAAATACAACATTTTGAAACTTGAAAGACGTTCCTCACACGAACAACACACTGTAGCTGCATATTAATTTTTAAAAAGGAAAAATATTAAATTGGAACGAGAGTCACAAGAGCTACTTCTTGAACAAATATCAAGCAATAGGAGAACAAAGCGGAGTCAACCCATTTCAGGTGTTCATTGGACAGCAAGAAGGAAGAAAAGCTTCTTCATTCCTGGAAGAAAAGCTCCCTACAAATTCCTGGAGCTTTTGACTCCTGTGATTATTTCCTAAATCATTTAGAGTGCCTATGTTAGCTTTTATTAACATTTTAGATAAATGACCTGGAAAAATAAACCACAACAGAGTAGTGTGTGCACTGAGGAGAAAGAGGGGGCCAAGTGTCTGCAGGGCTTTGACAGGTCACTTTTAGATTAATTCATCATTTATCTGCAACAAGAGTTGCCTTTAGCAGTAGTTTTTTTGCAAATTGCAAGGTCATTGAAGCTTTCACACGACCTTCTGAGCAGCAGATAATTAAAGGCCTCTCTAAAGCAATCAGAAGGCATGATTTTTGCATGATTTATGCAAAGATACCAACCGAAGACATACACAGACATCACGTGAGCCTGACTTTTCCTTGCAAATGTCCCACTGCAGAACATTTTTCAGGTGCCTCCTTTGCTTAGTTCACAGTTTTGGCACTCACAGTCAAGAACTTCAGCACTAATGAAGTCATACGGGTATGGTGCTCAGTGGAAACACAAATTTTGTCTGTTTTACCAGATCCAGAAACGAGTGGACACTATAATTATTACATTCACTCTAAAGGCAACAACCTTAATTTTATTTATAGTGGACTTTTCACTCTCTTGGGAGTTTTGTATTCGTGCATTTTCTGAGGCACAACGTGCACCAACAAACTACGAATTGTGCACATCAGCAGACAAAAGTAAGGAAAGCACGACATGGAAATGCCCATAGAAACTGCATAGAAATAAAATAACCGAAAATCAACTCTTGAACTCTGCCTTGACACATTCTATCAGGAAATAGCAACTATTTAGGACTATCAAGCCACACGGGTTTTGCAGCACCAACAGCAAATGCATCAGAGCAATAATGACCCTGAGATTTATGTCCGTGTTACTGTAAGCTTAATCCATGATATATGATATGGTATGGTATGGTATGGTATCAACAGGAGAACATGTTACTTTTTATGAAGCCAAGAAACACCTGAAATTCAATGCTGCTGCAATTCAGCTAAGCATGTCTGCATTGGAAATCTGCTAGGTCCAACCAACTGTGTCCTCAGTCTCTGGTTTGGATTAAGCACACTAACCTCAACTTAACATTTTTATGGTGATTTTGCTGGTGAAAGTCCCCCTCATCTAAAGATAAGTAACAGCTATAAAAACAGCAAACACTATTCGTGTTTAACCATTTATTGAAAAACAATTTTAAAAAGGCATGGACACTTTTCAGAGATCCAAATGGGAGGTAGACACCTCACTTTAAGGTGTTTAGAAGGCCATTCGTAATCTCCCCTAACACTTAATAAGTGACACTTGAATAATTACTGTATCGTGTGGAAACAGCACAGAAGGGTTACTGTCCTTCCCTGGGCATCTCAGAAGATCAGGGACAACCCCCAAATACCTGTAACCATCTCCCCTGCTCCTCTATCACAAGTAGCCTGTTTTTCTGCATCCCTGTGACACTACTGTATCTCAAACACAAGGAAACTTTGTCGTGCGTAGTCCACACCCAAGAAAAACAATGATAAACTCCAAGAAAAGAGACAAAAGCAGACAATACTATGACACAAGAAAGAAAAGTTAAAAATTCAAGTTGGAGTCGCTGTAAATAAGTGATCTTTAAAAAGCCGTTCTGAAATATTATAAAAAATCATGTGCTGTTTAAAACTGGAAACATGTTTGCTAAACATAATACCTCAAAAGAAAATTTAAAAATAAAGAAAAAAGATTTAAGGAATTTTCAGAAAACTTAAGAGTTGACATTCTCTGCTGCCAACTAGAATGCTCAATTTATTGCCTCAAAGGAACAGTCCATATCTTAACAAAAAGCCATTAAATAATTTTTATCTTATTCTAATAATAACAGCAGTAAGTTTACTTCTGTCTTATTTTCATGTACCTTTCCTTGTAAAGGCCTATGGCTTAGTGTTCACAAATTAAAAAAAATCTTTGTAAATATACAAAAATACAGCTTAATACACACATTATAAAAACTGATACATTTCAAAACCATTACATTATTATTATTGAAAAGTGCACTGTAATTAATCTGCAGGTCAGAGATGCTTTGATCTTGGACAGAACTTCCATGATTAACTCCTCAACAAAGGTTTTAATCTTCTTAATTAAATGAGAAATCTTTCATCCACCAAGGTTTTGGATGCCAAATTCTTCTGCCCAAGTGTATTACGAATAAACCTAAATATCTAAGGACATTTTAGAAAAATGTATTAACAAAGAAATACTTCAAACAATATGTTTCAGTACCTAACATAAAATAATAACTTCAAATTCTCTTTAAATTGTAAATAAGATGAGTCAGGTGCTTAAATCCCTTTAGTCTTTTTTTCGTGTTTTTTATTGAAAGTTATTTTATAGCCTCTTTATTCAGGCTATATGAATAAACATGGCATGTGAATACAATTAATTTCTCACAAGCTTATTTGACAAAAAAATTCAAAAAACTATTTTGTAAGCCCTCAGTATAATCTTCTCTCACTGCATACTGCTAACTTACTGCCTTGATTATGTAGTTAATGAATATAATATAATGTAATGTAATATAATATAATATAATATAATATAATATAATATAAACTTTCATACTAACCCACATTTTCATAATATGACTTTCATATTGAATTGAAATTTACCTCTTGTTGCAAATATGTTAGAATAGCTGCTAAAACAAAACTTTGGGAAGCCAGATCCACAATGGAGAAAAAGAGGATATCGAAGATGAGCAGCGTTGTCTCGTTGCCATAATAGAGAACATCACTGAAAGACTGTCCTTCATCTACAGAAAGAAAAGAATTTTTGAAAAAATGATTATTTCTGTGAAATGCAAGTTTGTGGAGTTCATCAGTCCATGCTGAGAGAGCTGACAAGAAAAAGGAAAGTCAGAGCATGAGCTCTGGCAATGAGGTCTGGCATTCTATGGCATCACATGAGCTAGTTAAGTCATTCTATTTAAACATAATAATAAAAACTTTTTCACCCATAAAATGACTTTCTACTGACAGAACACAATAGGAAAAGCCCGTGTGCTACATGCAAGTTTATTCACTCCTGAAATCTTAATCAAGTTGTTTAAAAAAGGCTGCTTTGAACAAGAACCGGATGTAACTTCCTCGTCACTGAAATTTTTAGCAAGTGTTAACTCTGGCCCCAACTCCCCAAAATAATAAAAACTTAAAGGCTTGAAGCCTTAGTTGGGAGGAGTTTCAGAGCTGAACATTAGTTTTGTTCATTGGTTAACAGTTTCCCAGAAAACCGGTCATTTAAGCTTAAAATACCCTTTTCATTGCCAAAGTAGTCTAGGCTACTTATCCATTTCTTTATTTTATTGAAAAGATAAAAGAACATTTAAAATAAACAATTACAGAAAACAGGTTCTTTTCCCTCTTTCTACTTTTTCAGCAAAAAATGTCAGTTTTATTGGAGTTTTATTGGAAACAGCCTATTTTCATTACAAATTTTGTATGTCCTACTGCCAACCAATCTGGATTTGTATCTAAACTTTTGGGAACCACAGCAATCTAAACCATCAAAGAATGTATTTGTCTCAACGTTTCTGATTATGATTATGAAACAATGGCAGTCAAAAGCCCAAAACTTTGCTGAATACTGCACAGTTTGGAGATGTCCCCTCACGCTTACATTCTTAACTCAGAGATCGATTGTATACGTGCCAATATTTAGGGGTGAGTAGTCCTGGGGTTTAGAATAGGGTTTTTGGAATGACTGATATTGCATCATGTGGAATCACAGACTGAGGCCGAAGGATGTAGAGGGATGTAATCTGTAGGTTGCTATTACATAAGAAAAATGACACATTTAGGATGAGTAATGGGCATCTGGTAATATCTATGGATTTGATTACAGTTCTGATAAGGTTTAGAGTTTCTGAAAAGTGAGGCTGGAGAGCTGAGTACTTGAGGGACTCAAGATGAGGACTTGCCTCATCTTGGATGAGTAGTTAATGTTTAGTTTTCATGCAGGTGATGGCTGTATTTATGGTTGGGGGTAGAATCGGGGTCTGAACTAAGGTTTTCAACGATAATTTTTGCTGGATTCTGTTCAGCTCAGGGACTGAGGAAGCAGACTGTTATGAGGACTAAGTTCACAGCTCATATTTTGCTGCAGTGTGGATACTAGTCCCCAGACCATGTCTGTGAAGGTTCCAGAACCTTGGAAGGGGAGGACTCCAGTGATGCAGGTATTGGTCATCTGGCACTAATTATGGAAAGGTTAAAGTTTTTACAGTCTTGGTGTTTCACAGCATCCATCTTCCAGGGATTTCCATTTAGGAACCTAGGTTGAAGGTTGAGATATGGTCAAGAGCTTTCACTAAAATCTATTTTTAATACATGAACTGGTCACTTTGAAATACTTTTGGCTAGGTTTAGCATGGGCTTGGGATTCAGGACAATGCACTGGAGAATCCAAGTCTGACTGATTTTGCATAGCTCCAGGGACCAGCATCAGAAGTGGTGGCATTCCTGTTTCTGCTGGAATACTCATTTTTGCTGTAGGTATTGGCAATGCTTAAAAAGCTTCAAAATAAAATATTCAAGAACCCAAACTACTTAGGGGAGTCTGAAAAGATGAGTGGTGTGTTAACATCAAGTATTCCACTAAAACATCCTCATTATGATCAATATCCTCTTTAAAGAAATTGTCTTTCCATACTTTGGTTGTTTCATAAGAAATTTGGTTCTGTATTTTAAAAAAAAATCAGTATGGAACTATTTAAATCTCGTGGGTCTTCTTTCCATTTACAAAGTGGATATGGATCTAGATAGCAAGTCCAAGGTGCACTTCATAAACACATGCATGTGTATACACAGTACCCTTTTGGTTGCCTAAATTAAAAAAACATTGCAGTCAAGTGACAAATTATAAATAGGATTTCTGTAACTTGAAAAACTTCTCTTAAATACCTCCCTCACAAGCGGGCATTTAATGACCTGTCCCGTGAAATCCAGTTTGGATTATAAATCCTGAGAAACAAATCTACACAAAACCCTACATGCTTATAAAAGTACAAATATCAAATCAGAAATCTTTTTACCATTGTAAAAAATACTTTTATCTATTGGTTCCATGAACTCCATGCCAAGAATCCGTTCAAGCAACAACTTATCTTTAACGATATAATCCATTTCTTTATGGACCTGTAAGAAAAGGAAACACAGTATTTCTTGTTTTATGAATTCAAAGACAAAATAAGCACAGAACAAAAAAATCGTTTGTCAGTTTTAAGAGAAGGCTACTCTGGCAGAAAGTACTTTTTTTTTTTTTGGAATGAAGTACTGTTCCAGCTTCAACATCAAATCTTTAAGCACATATGCTTAGAGAGAAATTACAGTCTTTCAGATTTATGATTTTTAGTCTTTACTTACATTTTCCTTAACATAGCAATGTGATATATACATACGTGATCAATAAAACAACCCAGAAATTTGTTCATGGTGTTGTACGCCCTTGTGCTTTGTTCAAAAGTATTTGCTGATGAGTCCAAAAGCCTAGCAGGACCACGTTTCTGAAATACAACATGACCATGACTTCAGCGGAAAAAAAATACATATTTTAAATAACATTTACAGAATACAAATATCTCACTTACTCTTGTTAGGCTTTCATGAATCCTGTCATAGTGTAGTCGCATTTTTCTGGCAATGGAAATCTGAAATGTCTGGCCATCTGTGTTTGGTAACAAACCTCTCTGACTACATAGGTTTTCCTATGCAATTAACAAAATTGTAAAGTAACATTATTCATGTCATTCATAGACCCAAAAAAAGTCAAAAGCTTTTCATTTCCTCTCATTCATGTACACGTAATACTTTATATCTCTAAATATTTTAATCCACTACACCCCTGGTTCTATATAGCAAGATTTTCTTAGGACATGAAACCCTGACCCCTACTGTCACAAAGTCATATTCCTCTTTTCACTCGTGTTTGGTTCATTACCTTCAACACATCTTTTGACATACACTCCGAAACCCTTTACTTTTATGTTCATCCTTAATTCCATACTTGTCCTGCTTTTCTTGTGCTTTTGGATTCCTGACTTTTTCCATATGTTTTTTTAGGTCACATTTAATAAATCTCTAAAACCCCAAGAAAATTCAACATCTCTACATGGGAAAAAACTGCTTTTATCAAAATTGTATTAAAATAAGCAATAAGGAAAAAATTATAGGAACACACAAGTCAAAAATATTATTGAAAAGATTTTAGTGCTTGAGATTTAATTTTCACATGGTTATGGTTTTTTTCTGTCCATTTATCATTGAAATAGCAATATCCTTTGTCTAAGGTACTTTCTTCTTACTTGTCCCCACAAAGATGCAAGATGTCATGAAATTTAGTGCAAAGAGCTCCAATCTTGTATTAGACATTTTATGTTTGCCTGATCTTGCAGCAAAGATAAAACAAACTAGAAAAAATACTTAAATTAATTTCTGTACAGAACAGGTTATATCACGAGGAAAAGAGATGGAATAAAAGAAATTATTGAAAGAGCAGATGTTTCTTTATTAGAAGTTTTTCAGATTTTTTAATGAAAGCTTTTTGATATGGATCTTTTTTTAATGTGGCCATGAGCTTATGAAAAGCCTCAGTATCAAAAAGAAGGTTCTTAAATACAAGAAAAAGCTTCTTAGAAAAACAGGAATTTTATATCTATGAAATCTGAAGAAGTAACAGACAAGAAATAATGAAGATGAAGAGCTAATTAAAAGAACTACTGAGTCACATATTTACATGCCAACAGCTGGTATCTTTTAAGTATCATAACTTGGCACAATGTAATGCACAAATGCAGATCTATAATGCAAAGATGTGGGGTTTTTTTAATAAAATAAATAATTAGAGCAGGTGCAAACTTTAATACTTTTACTTACTGCTTCTCTCTTTAGGTTCATATTCATTTCTTCCATATTGGTATCTGCGTGTCCATGCACAGAGCGACCATGGATATAATAACCAAAGCAGCTGTGTGACAAGAGAAACACTGAAATCTAAGAGATGAGGGAAGAGAAAAATACTTAATTAAACAGTATAATTATATTTTTGAACTTTTGAATTCATAGTGAAGATCAGCAGGACCAGCCTCTCTACAAAGTAGGCAAGTACCAAAACAATTATGGCCGAAAAATATTTAATAACCCTTTTACTGATTAGTTTTATCTATGTTTAACTAGAAACACACACCAGTTTCAAGTTTAGTTTATCAACAGCAAGGATCACTGCTTAATTCCACGGAGGCAAAAAATTAAAGCAAAGTTATTAGCTTTTATTTTGATTCAAAAGTTATTGCTGTGATATATAATACATATGCATGATTCCAGCTGAACTCCTAGGAGACTGTATTTAATAGAATTTAATTCAATACGATACCATATTTACATATCACATAAAACACCAAATTAACTCTCTCTACAACCTGTGCTGCATGAGTCTTTCATGGAAGAGTCTTTCATCAATCTTTCCTAAGGCTGGAAAGGCTCATAAAAGGGATTAATCTCTGTATTTTTAAAAAGTTCTGGACAAATGAGGTAATCCAACCTATTCTAAACACACTCTTTTTTTAGTTAAAAAGAATTTTCTGCTGTACAAAGCTTCAAGACCCATATTCAAGACAAAAGTATTAAAATACAAACCAGTAGACAGAAAGGCAGTGAATGGTTCCACACGTTATCTGTCACAGTTTGCTACTGTTTACTTCTCTATGAACATATGTAACCGATTTAACTTCAAAGAAACCCTAAAAATCACACATCTAGAAGAATATATTGATACCTATGGTTCCAGAACATTTTTCCAATTAAAGTTTAACTGATATCTTCTTTTAGATTGCACAAATAAAGTGAGCTGAAAGAAATATTGACTTTGGCTGTTAGCTAGTAAACCCCGATTAAATTCAATGAATAAATATAATTGAATATTCTTAAAACTCTCTTATGTATTAAACTATTAAAAATATTTCCAAATGAGACAAGGAAATACTTACATTGCTCATGCAACACAAATCAACAAATTGGCTTATCTTATCTTCAACAAATCTTTCATAAACCACAGAAAAAAATATTACCTGTAAAAAATCAACCAAATTTTCTTTTATTGGTTCATCAGATTTTACTTTATTAAGCAATTAACTTCACAGTTGAACACCACAAACTACAGATTCTCTTGTGGCCACCACTGCAGGAAATGGGACTGACATCCTTCCTCTAAAAAGTAAAGTTGTAGCAACAACTTGTTTTTAATTTTAGAGAAGCTTCAAAGTTGTTTAAAACAAAACAAAGCAGTTGCATAAATTCACGTCTCTGAGAGGATTAAAATTCAAAAATACAAAGTAACACGTCTCATAGCTCAGAAGATTCATTTGCAGTTCTAAAAGTCTACCATGCTAAAGCAGCTAAAAGTCTAAATCAAGCAAACCAGTAAAGAATATACCCAATGCTGTGACAGGCAGTATGGATGGGCTAGTGATACATCCTACCTTCCAGTCACCAGCCTGAAAATGATACTTCAGTGTGTCGTGTGTCTCACGTACCTGTAAGAAGGCAATGGCAAGCCAGAGAGCAGCAGACACACCAAATCTTAAAACGCGGCTCCAAGGAGCTATGTAACCCTCACTGCTTCTTGAAAGACTGGAAGAAGAATCCATTAAAGCCAGGTTTGAAAATCCCACCACCTGAAGAGACAACAAGGTCAATGTAGCGACATGAGGCAATGAATGGTATTAATGAGGACCCTGTTGCTTCCATCACAACAAGTAAGAAGAAAAAAGTAGGAAAATGTACCTGGGAATAGTGACATGTTCAGTATGATAGAGCCCAATTGTGTGATCCAGTTAATTACTGAGAAACATAATTAAAACCATAACTTTATATACATGTGTTGATACATTAATTAAAAACCATACACAGATATATCTCACAAACAGCCAACACTGATTTTCACTAAAAAACTCCAAAAGATTATACTGTTTGACTCCTTATTATTCTGATATTTTTTCTGCCAAATTTCATCTTTTTGGGTCTACATATTCCAGTGTTCCAGTTACAAAACAAGATGTTGATGGCTCTCTACTAAGAATAGCCTCTCTGTTCTAGTAATACCAGAAGCCTATGAGGAATGACCTGAGGAAATTAATTAGTTTGGGGAAAACTTTTTGCTGCAAGCTTTAAGAATACTTCCCAAAATAAAAATACTTACCAGACTTCAGAAGAAATAACCCAAAATGTTTTTCAAAAGCTAAAGCAGAATTTCTCACATATCTCCAAGCTGTAACTGAAGGCATCAGTGCCTTGTGTTACGCCATCAGGACCAGAACTGGCACATTTCATTTCCTGCTTTATAAAAGGTCACTATCACAAATTAGCAGGAAGGAAGCTCAGTTCAGATAAATATGAAATAAAGCTGTAGAGTGTGGCAGGAGGGAGCCAGTACACAAATAATGAGTTCAGTGTGTACACAGTTTTATCAGTCTCTTTAGCCATTTAGGGTAACTCATTACCTTAAAAAAACCAAAGAAAGCTAACAAAGGCCTCTCGGGTAATTAAAGCTTGGTTTTGATTATACATTTAAGTCTCTCTTAATGAAATGTTGCAATGAACTACACATACATACTTATAAATTAAAAAGTGTATTAAAATAATCATTTTACTAAATTACACTTTTTCAAGTGAACTTGAAGAATTCAAGAACAGAGAATGCAAGAATTAAAAAACCAGATGTTACAATCTGGTTGTGAAAAAAAATAAATTAATAACAATAGCAATAATTGTAGTAATAATACCTCCAGGAAAAAAAGAACTGCAAGCACTTGAAAGAGAGGATTTATCTTTCTCACTGTCTGAATTTCATTCCATTCATTTGCTATAAAATATGTCCTCCAAATGCTCACAGGTGCAGCAGCACTTTTAATAACACCTTCACCTAAAAAGAACACATAGAATAAAGCTCTGAAATTTAATACATGAAAGTAATATTCATATTTAACCAAAGCTGTTTATACAAACAAGTACTCAAACAAGTTTGAGTTACCTTCAACTGCTTTTAGAACTTTGCCCTTAGGTCTCTCCCAGTCAATAAAGAAAATATCTATAGTAAGCTGTGAAATCAGCAACTGTAAGAATTGCAGAGCCTAAGAAAGAAAAAGGAGAAATAAAACAAGTAAGGAGAGCAACAGCATAGAGATGAAGATGAAGAAATGGTCATTGGACAGTATTCATCCTTTGTAGCAAGTAATATATTTGACTATACTTGAGACTGCAACTTTGTTACCAACTTCTGATACATCTTTCTCTTTTTTAATTTAAAAGCTTGGAATAATGGTAAGTCACTTGATGATGTCCAAAATTATGAATAAAATACAGAAAAGTAACAAATTCCAAAAAATCGACTAAGTATTTTCCCGTAACCTATTAATCTGTATTATGAATTCCAATTCATCATAATATCCATAACTAATAAAATACTTCTATGTCCCATGAAGACAGAATACCAATCTCTGAATTCTACAAGTATGTTTAAACATAATTATTTTAATCTGTCTTCTTTTTAATCAGGAACTGACAACATTTATATTCTGCTTTAAAAGAGAGCATTTGCTTTCTAGAGACTTATTTATTCGGGTTTCCTCATACCTTTGTCCTTGAAAGAACAATTTTCCATAGAGCACATTGCTTAGACATTTGTTTCCCTATAAAGGCTTCACAAAATACATTTCTATGGAAAAATGTCTTAATTCTTACAATAAAATAATGAACTGTACAAGATGTTCAAAACCAAGCCTACTGAAAATACATAGAAGCATATGTTGAAATGTCTTTAATGTCTGAATAAAAAAATACTTACCTTTAAACTAAATGCACATGCAATGTATGTAACAAAATCTTCTTCTTGAGAGGGAAGTGGTAAAAGGACAGAGACAAACTGCTGAGCCTATAATTGAGAAGTTACATTGAAATAGTATAGATGGCATGTGTAACAACATAAAAACTGTTTAAGAGTCAATAACGTTTTGCAGCAAAATATTAATATTTAATATGGAGTAGTTCTGAATTTTAAAAATATTTTAAGTGACTATTAAGCAGACAGCAAGTACAATGAATCCTAAGGAAAAGAAACAGGTGAACACAAAAATTCAAGAACACAAAACAGAACATGACACAGAACTTGCCTCAATAGTCTGACCAGAAAGGCAACCAGAAAAAAAAAAAAAGAAAATAAAAAAGAAAATGAATTTTTATGTAAAAATATATGCAATGTAAGTAGGTTTTCCTAATAACCAAGTCTGGAAAAACACTTACTTTGAAGAACACAAGCCAATAAATCCCTGTGCCCACTGTGATGATAAAGAAGACGTTGGCAAGGTCTCCAGCGTAAAACAGTAAGAACTTGAAAACTGTCTGCAATTATAAAAACACACTGTAGAGATCTGTAAAACCAATTAAGTAATGCATATGTACATTCATATGAAGTGTTATGCAGCTCACACTACAGGAAACTGTGGAACTGAAAGTAGCCTCAAACAAAATTTTTCTCCTGTGGCCATATGTTTATGGTATATTCAGTATCTGAAACTCCTGCATGCTAGTCTTTGTTCAAAGAAGAATTCATCTGAAAAATAAATCCACTCAGCTGATCAGAACAGCTCTCCAAATACCTTTCTTTTTAGCAAAAAGATTTCCTCCTTAAAGGGAGGAGATGGGTCCCTTTCTAGGTTGCCAGCTGTTTGTACCTGCAAGTCAATGATAGAGCTGCCTGTGCGCCTCTTCCAGCCTGCGGTCTTGAGAAGGGACCAGAGCACTGCGAGCCCACCCAACACACCCAGTGTGATCTGAAAGGAATGCAAAATTATTGGCAGAATTTTTTGAAAAGCACAAAAGAGGAGTAAATCGTTATATTGGCAAGTTGAAGGGCAACGCAACTTACATCGGTCTGAATCTGAGCCTCTGACTGATTCATCTCATAAGTGACTGAGAAGGAAACCTGAATATTAAGATACAAAAAGTAAATATGCATAGAAATTCTCAAGTGCTACAAACTGAGGGGTAGTTTTCACACTTTTAGTTGGTGGGAATTCCCATCTAGGACTACTATATAAGTAAAACACACATCTTTTACTGTATACACCTGCCCTGGTGTGCTCTGGGGCCAGGCTCAGTACCAGCAGGTGCTCTGCTACACTTAGTGCAGGTTTTACCAACAGGAGGCCTGCTATCTGCAAGTTACCAACTGTACCTAATTATAATCCTCTCAAATGTGCATCCATTTTTTCCTTCTGAAAGGAGACATCGAAAGTTTGGTACTCCCCTTTTTATCAGTGTTGATCAGTAATTTTAATGTAATTACACCCATACGCAAAATCATAAAGGGAGCTCGTACATAGGTCAGACACTCATTTTTTTTTTTCCAGCTTGAATGAAATAAAAATTGTCACGTGGCATCAAAGTTGCTCCCTCTAGCTTCAATATCTAGCTAATCTAAAACCTATTTTGAATTTTGGTCTGAAGGATTTGTACAAGGAAGACAAAACATTTGTCTTAGTTTTATAACATTCTGGCCTGAGACTTTGACACTGCAAGGCTAAAGTTAACACAAGTATGATAAGGAATAGTATTTTTAATTCCATTTAAATAAAAGGACAAACTCCCCCCAAACAAATCCCTCCCTTTGGCTTCCCAAAACGTTTGTTCCTGCCAGAGCTCATTCTACCTCCTCACTTGGATTTAAGTCCAAATATACCCAGTTCCTAACAGCCCAGTGTTTATAGAACTTGGAATGAAATTCAAGGCATCTTTTTACATGCATAAAATTTGTTAAATGCAACAAGACATCCAAAATTGACAACATCTAAGTACATCAGGTGTAGATGTAAGGGTGAAATAGTGGAACAGAAAATACAGAAACTGAAAACAATTGTTCCTGTCATTGCCATTTGAATGAATTATGTGCTGTTTCTGTGGGTACATAAAGATATCATTTAGGCAGGGAAGAAGGGTCTGACTAATTTTTCTGTCTTTCTAATTCCCTGTCCCTTTTCTCCTTTCATGCAACTAATATGGAATGCAAGGAATGGTTCTAGCACCAGAAATATCTAGTTAGATAGCTATATGTACTGGAAGACCGAACTGTTGAAGGTTGATAAGCAGAAAATGTTATTATTTTTTTAATAGCAGCATGATTATTTTACAATATTAAGCTCAATGTTTTCACTTTTTAAAGCCTGTGTGATCCAACAAGCAAACAAGGTATAGAAAGGGACATCTGAGCTGCTGCCCATCATGGCAGGCAAAAGGGCAAGTAGGAAATGCCTCTCCTACATCTGCTCCAGCAGAATTTGGTGTCTTTCACCCCCAAACTGATCTCCAACCCTTCTGGCTACAGTTTTTGGATTATTTTACTTTAATTCTTAGACATGTGCTACAAAATAATACGCAGCAGACAGAACACTAAAGGATGTTTTAGATATATTATCAGTATTTTAACTTCAACTACACGTGATATGAAATGTCTGTGTCATAACAACCTCTTCTTAATGCATCACCTTAAATAAAAATATTCAATTTCTTGCATAAATTGCTGCTCTCAGTGCATTACATAGAGTACTTTTCCTGTGTGCATAGTTTTATTTCAACTGTAGCCTAATTTAGCATTACACAACTGACTGCAAAATTTTAAGCATTTTAAGTTTTTTTTTAAATTACTTTTATCTGCTTTGTTTCAAAAGCTTTAAGTTTTAGTGAAAACTTGCAGCTTCAAAACGGAGTAGAACTAGAAACTCTATATTGGATTTTAATAACCCCTCCAAAAATGTTCACTCAACTGGAATTCCAACAGAACTAAAGGTATGATGAACAGATCAGTTCAATTAAGATGGCACAAAGATCTCACCATCACACTCTGGGTTTCAGGGTTTTGGACAAGCACATCTGTGTAAGCAACAGTAAGTAGAGGAGGGTAGATCATTCCTCTCTGAGTATGGGATACCAGACGAATACTGCAAAAACAGAAAGTATTATTTTTAATAAAGAAAATGGACGAGTTGCTTGGAAAGTATTAATTGAAACTTGTAGAAAATACTAAATGAACACAACAAGCTGATTAATTAAATGTGAGTTTCAAACCCAGTGAGGTGGCAATACACGTTCTAAAAGCCAGCAGAGTGCACAAAGGCAAGTACACAATTATATAAAAACAAAAAGCTGGGAAGCACTGTTTATTTGTAATAAAATACCAAAATGAATCTTTACCTAATGCTCACAGCTGCAATTGAAATTGATCCAAAAGGTAACTTTTCTCAAAACATTACAGAATGACCTTTTCTACGTGTATTTTGAATTTCTGGCATTACCTTTTTTTCCAGAGGGTAAGTAGGAAAGGGTTCCTAAAGATACATAAGCTAAACCTTATTTTTTTTAAAAATAATGTAATATGCAATTCTCAGCAAATGGAGTTAGTACATAAAATTAATCTTCAAGATGATTAGCTCTACGGATCAATACTCAGTGCTATTTAGCAATCTTTTTAATGAATAAATTGTGAAGAATTGCCGAAGAAGAAAGGAGATCTCAAATTTTAGCCAGTCATCTCAGAGGAAGGCATTACATTAAGAAGGAGAAGAAAAAAGGTTCTTTCCAAACATATTACAGCTGAGATTAACCATCAGTAATGACCCTAACAGGTATTCTTACAATTTCAGTTAAATGACTACAAGCCTATTCTGGTTTGTCTAACACAATAGGCAAGAGTTTGTAAAAATACTGCAAAAAAAAGAGTATGGAGTATGAAATAGCAACCTTGTACAGGCAGCAAGGTACATATTGAAAAAGAATTAACAGAGGAGGTTTTAGGTGTTTCCAGATGACACCTGCCTCTAAGAGGTGGCTGAATGCCTGCCAACTTGCATTATGCCTATCGAGTCTGATCCATCGTACCCGGAAAGTAATCACAGAGATTTTAACCCCTACAAGTCAACGTTATGTTTTCTCACTCACTCATCAAAACAGTGTAAGGAAACTTCTTGCTATTTCCAAATATGCCACGGAAAAATCAGCATGGGACATATAAGAAACAACATAATAAAACAACTTTCTTTTAAAACAATAAAATGCAGACAGAACAAACTTTGCTTTATTTTCTGTGTAATGTATGTATTATATGCAATGAATCACCTTATTGTTATTTTGCTAGCAATCCGAATTACTCTTGGTAGCTTTCCCAAATCATTCTCTTTTCCACTCAGTGCATCCACCAAAAAAAATCGACGAGTCAAAAGCCAGTTGTTCATAGTACTGCCTTTGAAAAAATCATGACAGTCACATATTAAAAAAAACCTAATTCAAAACTCAAGAAGAATGAAATTACTACAATTAATACATATAACTGTATATAGGATGTAAAATTGTTTATTTTCAACTTAAACAAATACATAATGAAATTATGTGCATATTATTGATTGGGCTTGTGTATGCAACCAAAGTCTGCACTTAACACTACCAGAATTTGCCCACAGAACATTAAATTCTTAGAACATAAACAAATTATGGTGTGTTGTGTTATCTTTGAAAACAGGTTAATAACAGTAATTAATGCAAATTCTTTTTATTTGAGGTTAGTCAGATTATTTAAATTCACAGAAAAGTTACTATGACTGTCTTACCTTGATTAACAAACATGTCACTGTATTGAAGATTCAAGTTTAAAACCGGCACGGCCCAAAGATACTGTTGTCCGTTGTTGCCATTATATTCAAGGAATAGGTCATAAAAGATTGGATTAGCAAAATCCAGCAAAATTTTGGAAACTGAAATTTTGCACTACAAGAAACAAAAAAAAAAAAGGTAAAATAAAAAGATCACTTTGGCCATTTAATATTTCATCAAGTTGTGGATTCTTCCCCTACAAAATTATTGTGGAATCTCTCCCACTTACAAGACAAAACATTGAAGCTGTTTACAATTACAAAGTACTAATGATTTTATACAAAGCTCTTGGAAACGATTGCAATTGACTGGAATGACTGGTGTGGAGAATGAAGCTCTGCTAACATTTTTCTACAGATTAGGAAAAACATCCCAGCAAATTTCACAGACAAAATATTTAATTTTTTATTTAAGACATTGTAAACACTAAAGTCCAGAAATATAAAGGCTAAAGTCAGGGAGTACTGTGTCTGGTTCTGGGTCCACCAGGACAAGAAAGAAGTGCAGCTACTTGAGATAGTCCAATTCAGGGCACTCAGATGGTGAAGGGATTGGAGCATCTCTCCCATGAGGAAAGGCTGAGAGAGCTGGGACTGATGAGAAGGCTCAGGGGGAATCTTATCAATGTGTACAAATATCTGAAGGGAGGGTGTACAAGGCAGAGCCCAGTGGTGCCCAGTGATAGGACCAGAAGCAACCAGGCACAAACTGGAATGGGAGGTTTCCTCTGAGCATCAGGAAACACTTCTTCACCGTGAGGGTGACTGAGCACTGGCACAGGTTGCCCAGGGAGGCTTTGGAGTCTTGCTCCTTGGAGATACTCAAAAGTTGTCTGGACATGGACCTGGATGACCTGCTCAGTCATAAAGAAATTAAAATGAGTAAGTTCCACAAGAAAGAAGTCCATGTTGCAGCTTATGGTTAAACTACAGAAGACCTTCAGTGCTCACTGAGTTACTGATGATAAAACAACTAAATAAAAATTCAGAATAGCATTTTATCTCTTACTTACACTTTGTTGGTAAGTGGTTCCAAATACATAAGCTGCATTCAATTTAGTTTGGGTATCAGGACAAAGCTGAACAAAACATAATTATAATTAGGTGAATTTAAAGGTATCATTTTCTCAGATGAAATATTCACAGGCACAACAAGCAGTTTATGTATTCACAATTCTCACAAAAGATATTTTGTTCTATTTTCTAAGAAGAGAGGAATTGATTTTGAAGAGTAAACAGAATTACTTATTGTACTAATATTGGTGGGTTTAAAATGCTCATTTCCTTTTTCAATGTAACTTCTACATTTTCTACAAAGAGCAAGTAGTTCTAAGCAGAACCCATAAAAATGGGCCAAATTCAGACTAAGTGAGCATGACACTTAGCAATGGAGAGCATAGCCATTTTCCCAAAATCACAGCATAATTAAAATAGAACAATTGTATTAGTGTGCAACTCAAATGATGGTAATTGCTAAAATTATGCACCGAGGTTGTTTTAGCACTGTGATGTCTCATCATCACAATCTACTACGTTAAAAGAAGCTTTGAATGGAAAAGCTATTCCTTTCCCATTGATTTTTCAAAATATCTACTAGTAAAAGCTCTGCATTTCGGAAATGAATGTGTCCCAATAATCCTATGTCAGAATACTCGTTTTCTGTGCACAGTAATTGGCTTAGTAACCTGTTTTCTTAGCTACTAGTTTTCCTTAAAATTTGAGAGGCAGATGAAAGACACTGAAACAACAACAAAAGAAATAGCAGTGTCTCTCTAAATCCTGAATGTCAGCTGCTCTTCTGTAGATACTGGAGCATTTGATGTGACCCAAGAGTGACATGAAGAGCCTAGAAAAGGGGACAGACAATTCCCAATTGTTCTTGTCAGTGTTCCCATTGTTGCCTGCCTTGGAATTGCTGAGAGTGCTGAGATCACCCCTGGACTGCTAAACAAGTTCTAGTCTGCAACATATTTCACAGCTGCCAATTTCTGCTGTTGGGCTAATTATTATTGCACTTTCCACTTGCTTCTTCCTTCCTTTTTTCATACCCAATACAGCAAGGTACTGCTGAAGTAAACTGTGTGTCTGGCACTAAAATATCAGGGTAAAATGTCCAAGGGTATTGTGAATTCTCTAGTCAGTGTTCCCCAATTCTATACAAAGTCTCCCAGCAAGTTTTTATAACTTACTGTTATGAAAAAGCCAGGCAGATACTGGTCAAAATGTTTAATTTATATTAAAACCAAAAGAAATAAACAAAAAAATCCCAAGAGAACTGAAAGAAAATGGGGTGATAGATCAGGTTTCCTACCTCTCTTAATAGTGAAATCATCACTGATTTGCTTGGCGTCTCCATAATTTGTGAAAATGGGTGACAACATCCAAAAGGGATACTCCTATAATTTTCTATAAAGTTAAGTGGACTGAGAGCTACAAGAATATACTTTTCTTGCCAGGAAAAAGAGGGCTAATAATAAATCACATACATGGGTAACTGTATGCTGAATGGAAGAAAGAGACAGTTGGTTCTAAATGACTCGTGCTGTTTTTCAGAGCTTTCTAATATTCCAGATTTATATTGATCCAATGGGTGAGGGCAATGTTGCTGAATTTATATTTATGATTTTGTAGAGATCACCATGAGCAAGAATCAAGGGCTATTCTCTCCAATCTAGCTCTACAGTTATCTTATGAACTCTAGTAACTGAATTCTTGGGTTTTGTCTTCATTTGGCTAAAAGCAATCAGAACGTTATGGTATCAACAAAAGATAATTAAAATCAACCGTACCTGTAAGATGCCTCCTTCCAAATTTTGCCACTTAAGAAAGTTTCCTGCTGCATCAAATGAGGCTGCAATAAATTGCAGCTTTACATCCTGATGACAAAATAAGATAAAGAAACAATGAAACTGCCATAAAGTGGACATACACACTTTAGAGACTTCTGTCTCATCATTTGATGCTTTAGGGAAACCTTTCAGCACGATGCTTCATTTCTTCCCTTTGACTTTATGTTTTTAATCTTGAATTTGGTAGTTTACTTTTTTAAACAAACCATGTTTTACAATTCTACAGCCTCATTGGTGACGTGGAAAAAATTCCAAAGGAATTTCTATACAGGTAGACATGCCCTAAATTAATCAGAAATCCACACAAATTTCTACTGTATATCAGGCTGGGATCTTGAGGGCTTCCAGGACCTTCAGTGTTAGGCAGAATAATGAGCATTTCAGTTGTTAAAACAGAAGCTGCATTGCAACATTTAAAACACAACCATTTAGAATAAGTCTGAAAAAACACTATTTCTGAGTTAATAAGAAAATTTAAGATAAACTTGGCAGTAGAACCTACAAACAGGTTATCACTAGCAGTAATTATTTTCTGTGATTAGCTTAACCTGTATAAACTATTCCAGTTACTCTAATTTTACAATTAATCTGTAAAGTAAAACACTTTTTTGTTTGATTTACTGTTTTATTCCTTCTTAGAACTGTGGCAGTAAACAGCTACTTAAGCAGTCTGTCCCTCCCAGGGAGGGATAGCTGGCTTTGTTAACACTGAAATGACTGTTTCCAGACATAAAAGTGAGAAATGGGTTCTGACAAAACCCTGGCACAGACAACTTGTCAGCAAAAGATCATATACCTTGGCACCAGGAGAATGGCAGCAAAGGTACAGTACATCACATATACCCATCTTTTTCCAATTAGCTCACCAGGAAAACCGAAAAGGATGTATATATCTCAAACAAGGGAAAAATACTCTGCTCCAGATTTATGGAGACTGAAAGAAACAAGATTGAAGCAAAGGACCAGGCCAAAACTATTAACTCCTAAAGGGTATAAAAGATTTGTCTGAGTACTAGATCATCACTGCCAATGGAGGAGAATCTTGGGGACATAATGAGAACTTAATAGCTGGCATCCCTTGTTCCTTGTGTCACACACACATAATCCTGGTCAGACCACTCAGCACATCTTGGCCTTATGAGAATGTGGGTATGAGACCATAAGGCCACATCTGCAATGAATCTAAATCTCTTTATGTGACTATCTCCTCTTCCAAATGTCTGTTTCCCCACGTCTACTACCCAACACCTACCTTATCTGTTCCTTTAAAACTGAAGATTGTAGGGAAATGATTTGCCTCAAGCACTTGGGATGCTAATCCTGGTTGATCACCATAATAGAGCCATGGAAGATTATGTCTCCTGAAAACAATTACAATGTTTTCTCTAAAGAAGCATGATGTTTTGCAGCAACAAACAGAATAATAATTTCCATAAAACACTATTAAAGACCTAAGATAAGGAAAAGGCAACTTACCAGTAGGCTATTGAATGTACAATGCCTAGCCTTGCTGTGTTGACATAAATATACTGAAATAAACCACAGGCATCAGTAACTGAAGAACTCAATGAGTTCATATTCATTACACACATATTTCCAAGAGCTTGGCATGCTGTTAGATTGGAGTACAACTGCAGCGGAGAAAAACAAGAACACAGAAAAGTATTTATTTACCCCTCTTTTTGGTGAGGCAGTCATAAACCTAAATGTTACCTTTAATAATCCACTCCTAAGCCCTCATTTTTACTTGAAAGTAATGTAGCTTTGACAACACCTAATATTTTCTTCCAGCTATTCAGGTTCTGTATTTTTATAGGTCTGCAGATGGTGGCATGAAATCAATGCTCTCACTTTTTCAGTTTATTTTAGTTGCATCAGCTAGATGGTATGATGTGACTTTAGAAAATGAAATAAGAATCAAAATGTTTAACACCACTTGTGTGGTGATGGCGTGGCGATGACTCCATCAAAGACCTAAGACTGACAACTACAGTTGCACGTATTGTAAATATCTTCAGTTTTAGTACTTTTTATTTTCTGCTGTTCCTAAACTATGTTGTATTTTTCAATTTTGGTAAACAAACCACTGCCACGTGATAGGTAGACACGATGCCTGGCACCACTGCACTGGTGTTAACTTGCCAACATCCATTGCCTGCCTTTGTGTGGGTCAGATCAGCAGTCAGAGGTTACATTCAGGCAGCACCTCTGAAGAGCTGAGTAGGCTGACCTGGACAAACAGGATAAACTTCACTGGGTGAGGAGGATAGTCTCAATTTGTAAAAAAGAATGGGACAATTAGGAGATTACATCTCATGGTTGAGTGTATGAGATGTGTGTGATGGGAGCAGCCACAAAGGTGACCTTTTCTAAACATTCTGTATATATATATTTCTTTCTTATCTGCTGCCATCTCAAAATAAGATTTTTTAAAAATAAGCAAGCTAACTTCCAAAAACTAGAGCACCATGTTTTTATATAGAGTATGTCTTCTACATTAAAAAAGCAAACTGCAAACATTAATGAAACTCACCCAACAGGCAGAGGCTGAAGATTGGAGGTTTTTCAGAAACCACGCCGATGTCAGTGTTATACCCTGTAAATAAGGAACCACTTCACTGTCTTTGTTCAGAACAACTTGTCTGTAACATGAGTCTGGAAATCTATGTCACCTAAAAGGTGCTACTGTTTTTTTTCTAAGAGCTTTCTGTCCTTTGTAAATGTCTACATCGAACCATCTCAGTTCAAAACACAACCATAATGCAATAATTTGTTTCATTTTGCAAAATTAGACAAAATATATACAGCAAGAGCAAAAATATTTAACTTTTCAATATGGATTCTGTGAAAAATGAGTTTTCTTTAGTGCACAAGGGAAGTATTAATGATTTCAAGGGTAAGGTGTTGACCAGGTAGTAAATTTAACTCAGGACCAAATTTGACATATTAATTATTTCACAACCTGCTTTTTATAGCTACTCATATTTGAAATAAACATAACTTTCCTACATACTGTAAGCACCTGAAAAGCCATGGTTTCAATAAAGTATTATTTAGAAGAGTGCATTTTCAGAAAGCAAGACCAATATTTGTTGTCAGGAAAACTGAAGACTGTTTTTTGCTTTCTTTCAAGCACTACCCTTGAATTTTAATTAATTTCAGAACAAACTACACTTATTGGCCATATAGCATTTCCTGAATTCAGAGCTACATTGAAAATGGTCCTAACTTCGAATAAATTTCACAACTAATACAAGTTTATTAGCTAAACATTTGAATGCATTTTAAATCATTAGCCAATTCAAGGAGTTCAACAATTTTATCCACTGTCTCAAATTATATAGGTGTCTGATTTCTTTTATCAGCTCTAACTTCTTTCTGGCAACTAAAAATGTTCTTTCAGTTTTTATATCTTCTTTGAAATATTTTATATGAATACCAATTTTACATAGTGAAAAGAAAAAAAAAAATTAAAAGCCCAGAGGCTCTCGTGAACTCTTCAGTATGTTTTAGTGACATGAATGTGTGTTTTAAATACATACAATTAATACAGTAGACCACATACTACTTGTTTTGATACTAAATTAATGTCAATTGCTTCCCTCTTTCAGTTTCCAAAAGGGCAGGGATTTTCTTAAACATATTCCATTAGAACAATGCTTGCCTGGTCTACATGTCTATACTCTATCTATCTTGATGCAAATTACTTTGCAATCACCAAGACCAAACAGCAAACCACCACCTTTGTTTTTTTTGGAATGGAATTTAAAATATTTACTGAAAGTAAATAACGAGATAGCCTGAAAATGTTTTAAGAGTGAACACACTTACTAGCTGTCCAAAACGAACAGTTGCAACTCCCTTTGGTGGTAAATTGTCACTAGCACTGAAACACAATCCCCCAGTCTGAAATAAAAAAAAAACAAGCCAGAAATAAAAAAATGGAAATGTATACATTTATCAACATGACTTTTCTTTTTCTAAGCTTCAGTACAATAAGCATTCTTCTACTTACTAAAATGTTTGGGCTGCTGCAGTCACAAGACCTGCTTGCATTGATGAATGTTTGCTCACATCTCACACACCTATGGATCACAAACAGGAATAATGCCCTTTAAATGTAGTTAAGTATGAGATTTAGTATTCAGTGAATACTGATTACAGAGTAATTCTGATAACACTGTTAGCATCTTCAGACATTACTGATTTGTTTCTATTGTCAGTGAAGAGATTAAATTGTCAATTATCGAAATAAGAATTGTTTTTTTGCCCACTTTTTAGTCACGCTGAAGGAAAACAAACAAACCAATGGTCATAGGAGGACTTCATTGAACAGAAAACATTGAATTTGATAGGGGGGCTGAGGATTTCCAATTCACTGCTTTTAAAAGTGTCATCTGAATGACTCAGACTGCTCCTCTGGGACTATTCCATTTAAAGAGAACAGGGCCCGTTCAAATTTATCATCACAAAAGGCAAAGAACACTCACCTATTTCCTGCCGAGTCTGAAGCAGAGAAGGATTGCTCACTCCCATTACAATGTATGCATAATGCTTCCTTAAGCAAAACACCCTCCATACTTCTTTCCACTAAGTCAAAAAGAAAAACAACTGTGATAAAATTGCATGATGCACAGTGTCATATAGGTTACGAAAAGTATGATCTATGCAGATCTAATATAAGTGCAAAGCTTTTATTAAAAAAAAAATAATCAAGAGCACAACTTGCAAATAACACCCGCTATAAATGCACATAGATACATGTATATGTGAATTGTTTATAGCTATGCACATGCACTCTAGTTTTAATGAGAAATGCAATATTTCACATCCAGTCTTGCCGTTCCTTTGTTATCTATTTTGAACCAAATTTCAAACTAAAGCTTCACTGCAAACCTAAAACTCAATATACCAAGTTTGCAAATTACTGGGAAAAAAATGTTTAATTTTAATTTGAAATGATTAATGAAAATGCCACAAATTCAAAGTTCCAAACCTACATCTTCCAGCAATTAAATAGTTTGGCAAGAAATGTCAAGTCTAATTGTAAAAAAAAAACCAAAAAAATCCCCAGGATTCAAAGAAAATCAAAATAACTACAATACTAATGTTCTTTCTGCATGTTAAGTTACAGAATCAGCTTTGCTTTCAATATTTTACCATAAATGCTTGAAATGTATTTTGTAACTCTCATGAAGTTTAAAGGAGCTGATTTGGTGTTTACTCTTTTACAGATTCCTTTTAAATTAATGATCTGGAAAACAGTGATTCTCCAGTGGAGTCTGTTAGATATGTAACCAAGGCAGACATGAGCAATAGTTATTCAAAGAATTACAGGCACATGGAAAGTCTTTTCCATCCTATGTCTTTGAAAATAAGGAAAACTAGAACTCCCAAGAGCTTTTTGTTTCACAGCCTTAATGAAAATTATACTTTGCTCTTAGTTTATTACTATGTAAGATAAGCAAAAATGTAGTTAATATTTAAATTAATTTTATTTTTCTACTGAAATTAATCTGCAGCTGTTAGAGAGCATCAAGTAAGAGACACAGATAGTAGGGAATCACAAATATAGGAATGTGTCTCAGGGAGGCATAAAATCTACTGATACTAACACACAGTAGTTTGCTTGGCTTGCTCAGGCTATTCTGTTCTACCTACTCATATACGTATAATTCCCATACTGTAAAGCACCTATATCCTTCAAAACATTTTACTGGTTTTGCCTCCACCCAGTGTCAACCAGCTGAAAGGAAGCAACACACCAGCATTCATTTTTTGAATGCTTACATAATATTTTTTATTGCTCTAAACATCAGTACAGATTTATCTGCTGTCTTCCAGGAATGAGGTTTAAGGTCAAGAGGAATGTGAATTTTTACATTAGATACATAAACATATGTTTAAACAGAAAAGCATGTCTTAATAAACTCAAATAACTAAAATAAGGACTAATATCTCATAACTTGTATATATTCCTTACCTAATATTTCATTATGGAGGCATTTACATTTTCCTTCGGAATTGAGGCCTTTAGGGCAAGTGATACAATTCCACCCATCTTGAGTAACTCCACTCTAAAATAAAATGTAAAACTATATAATTTGCAAAAATACAGACATCACCAAATATCTGTAAACAGTGCCTGATCCAGATGTTATTTACTAAAAAATGTGTTCAGATACAACAACATCAGTAACATTCATGAAGTATTGAAAATAAAAAAAGGCTAAAGAGCTGGAAAAGGTAATTTCTATGCAGACATAGACTAAAAAGAATTGTTAAGTTTTTCTGAACCCATTAGCTGACACACTTTAGTGAAAATAAGAGTTGATAAAAGTGGAAGTTTAAAAAAAAAAAGATACAGAGGTTCTACACTGGGGAAAAAAATCAATACACGTAACAATGCATAAATATACATATTTGCATATAAATATATAGAAGTAATGGAAATGGAGGAATTTTAAGTGAAGCAGCTTATATAACTGCAGGGATTTTGCACATACTCAAACAGTTCACTTCCATACTTATTTTATATTATGAAGTAGTTGTACTAATAATATAATAGTAATATAATAGTAATAGACACTTCTAAAGAGAAAAAAATTACTACCTATAATCACAGTCCTAGAAATTCCCAAGCAAAGATTATTATGCAAGATAATTTTAAATTAATGAAAACCAACTAGCAGTCAGAAGGAAATTTAAAATTAAAAAAGCATTATTATTATTATTATGGCGGAGTAGGAAAAGTTCAATACTAACCATATTTTCTGGGCATTTTTCACAAATAACAGAGGAGCCACCATTACTAGAAACCATCCTGTACCCTGGCTGACACACACATGAACTACCTGAAAAAAAAAAAAATCAAATACACTTTTCATCTATATAAAACTCACTTTTTTCTTTTTCCAGAGAATACTAAGAACAACTGCTGCCCTTCTCAAGAGATCAGCAGCGATTACCAGACAGACAAATCAAACATCTGAGTGAAATATGCATGAAGACCATCTTGCTTTTTAAAAAATGTTCATGTCACAGTTTGTACAGCACTTTATTTGAATTTATTTGAATAAAAGGAGAGTCCACTGGGACATACCCCTGTGGGGTCTCTCAAAACTGCCAGAGGAAACAGCCTCCTTTTTATCCTAAATCCCCGGGCTCATATGACCCTCTTCCTTTCCCCATTGACCGAAGTACTTGGAAGGTATAGATTCCTGGTCTGCCTAGTGTATATATTTTCCTCTAACTTGCACCCCTCTCTCACATCATACATATCATACATCACATGTATCATGACCTCTACCATTATGCCGCCCGGAGGCAGAGAGCTTCACATTCCTAAGCTTATCAAGCATGTGTCCTAAACTCAAAAGTCCAACTTTGGTGGTTTTTCAGTTATCTAAATTCTGCAGTTTCAGCTAACTCCCCTATTTGTAAAGACACTCCTATCCCTGTCTTATCACTCCCTACAACACAGTATTATACGTTTGTATACAGTTCTTATCCTTTGAATAGGAAGTCAATCCCAAAATCAAAAGTTTATATGCAAAGGTATTTTCAAAATATAACTGTCGTTTGCAAAGCTATTTTAAACTCAAAGCTTTTAAAACTGTGCACAGGGATGAAGCTTTGCATTGAATGGTTTTCAGTGAATAACAAAATATACTTAACATCTAGTATGAAATGAAACACTATTTTCATGGCACATCATAGTGCATGTCTGCTAGTGCTCAACAACTTTTCTTTCAGGAACTTTTTCAGTCTCACTATCAGGGACCTCTCCCCACATTTTTACACACCTACCACAAACAAAAATTGATTCTATATACTAATAAACTGTTATTTAAGCTTATTCAACTGTGCATGTAAATTTCTGTGAAAAGTTTTATAACCCTAAAGCACATCCTCCCCGTACCAGTTTTACAGAAACATTGGTCCAAATGATCAACCATCCATTAATTATACAGAAGAAAAAGCCCAATAGGATTAGATGAATAAAGAGATTCAAGGTGTGAAGTTCACTGTGATGATACCTAAATTTTTAGGCAGATTGCTTGAATGCAGAATCCATGCTGAGCAGCTAACTATGGAGTGCATGGGCAGACTCGTGCAATCCCAAGTGGAATTCAGACAAGATGCAAATAGCAGACTGAATGGCAGACACCTACACTGCTCATCAGATGCTGAGGAAAAAATTAAATCCCTGACCTCCCCCTGGAATTCATCTCTCTTTGAAGCCCTTGAGTTAGATGAAGATTCAAGCCCAAAAGGGAGTTATGGCTCTAGACATTAACATTATCAGGGGGTCTGAAAACTATCACAGTGCATTTTTTTCAGTAAGCAAACTGTGGGGTTACTTTTTTAAGATACTGTGATGGCAGTGGAAGAAGTGACCAGCTTTTATGCAGCAGCTGAGAACACGGCCATCCAGATCACTGCATCTGACTGAGGTCCCAGTTCTGAAGAGAGATGCTGTTGGGTCTTAGTCTCAAATTTGTTTCTTGTAGCGAACTCCCACTTCTTTTGGGCTGTGTATTTATAAAAGATGGACACTGTTATACCATCTTATCTCCTAAAGAAAGACAACTATCATCTTTATTCTTCATTTAGTACTGTCAAAGTGTGTTGTGTGTGCTTTAGGTTCCCACGTGGGACTTGGATTAGTACAAGTGCAGCCTGAAGATCTCAGATTCTTAACGTCTCAGATACTCAGGTTTTGACCTGAGTCAAAGGAGTTTCACATTATGGAAGTGTTCGAGAGCATAAATTCACGGCCCTATGGAATTTTACTGGTGGAGACGTGAACACCTGTGACCATACAAGTGCCCGAGGGAAGAAAGATTATAAAAACAAAGGTGTGCAGGCGTTTCTCTGGGATGCCTCAAATGGAGGCACCAAAATTGTGCTGTGGCCACTTATGTCTTTCCAGGATCCAGACCCGTTTCCCTGCCCTTTCAGACTTGACACCGAGGCCAGATCTTTTACCGAGCTCAGGTTTTGCACCTCCCGCTGCTGGAGGGCGGATCTCGGCGCGGAGCCGACACCTCACCCCGAGTTCCGCCGGTCCCGCACAGCCTCGGGGCCCGGGCCGCCCGGCCTCCCCCCCCACCAAGTCCGGCAGGGCCGGGTCGCTCACCGCCGGCGCTCTGTCGCTGGTGGGCTCCGCAGGGCCCGCAAGCCAGGCGGGAGATGTCGAAGTAGCGAGAGACGCCGCAATCAGCGGGTCGCTGCAGCGGGAGGGAGAAGGCGCGGGCGGGCGGGAACGCCGCCATCGCCAGGAGCAGCGCGGCGGCAGCGGCGCCCCAGCGCCATGGCATCGCCATGGCTACCCGCGGCCTCCGGCGGCGCGCCCTGATTGGTCAGTCGCCTCTCAGTACGGCAAGAGCGAGGGGCCAGTCCAGGAGGCGAAGCGTTCGGGGCGGTGTGTGTGTGGGGGGGAGCGATCCCATGCACAGAGCGGGTAATTCCAAACACAAATACAGGATGGCGGATGATGGGACTGAGAGCAGCCCTGAGAAGGTCTTGGGGGTCTCGACATGAGCCAACAATGCGCCCTGGCAGCCCAGAAATTTGGCCAGCAGGCCGCGGGAGGGGACTAGGAAGAAATTCTTCTCTCTGAGGGTGCTGAGACACTGGAAGAGGTTGCCCAGAGGAGCTGTGGCTGCCCCATCCCTGGAGGGGTTCAAGGCCAGGCTGGATGGGGCTTGGAGCAACCTGCTCTGGTGGGAGGTGTCTACCTTTTTCACCTGCCAGGACACTCTTTGTTCACATTCCCCCTGATGTTACAAAAACATCACAGGGCAGTTCATGCCGCGGATTTTAATTATCCCTCACTGCCCCTCTCCTGTGTGTGCTAATTAATTGTCTGTTATGATTCCCTGAATTAGCGCTGCATCCAAGCCTAAATGCTTACAGCACCACATGTTTCGTTCCTCATGGGATTTCTTCTGCTGGGTTCAGTAAGTTTTTAAAGGCTGAGTTACTACCATATGAATCTACCATAAACACGGATTCTTGTCTATCAAAAATTGAGCTGACAAGTACAAAATAAGCCTATAAACACAAGGGAAAATATGTAAAAGACAAGGAAATGCAGCTGGGATAAACACTAGGATAAAACCTCACCTGTGTTACCACAAGCTGGCAGAAAAAAACTTCCTAAGACTCAATTTAAGGAATTGGGCACCGGGTGCACAGGGAATAGATACCTCCTCCTGTTGTGCACACCGAATGCTGTTGTCAAATTAAATTTATACACGACAGGTATTAATGTTCAATGTAATTCCAAGAAAGCATTAGGGTAATCATTACATTTCCAAGAATTCATTTACATACTCTAATAAGCTTTTGGGCATGCCTACTTGTGCATTCTGCTGGTCAGAAATGAGTAAGGATCATTTCTTCCTCCATCTTCTTCACCTGTCTTTTGGTACACTTTTCATGTAGGTAATTCTAATTGCTTAATTCTCATTAAAACTAATGATTTCCCTGTTGCCACCTGTTTGTCAGTCAATGTCCATATTTCTTGCATCCCTCTCTTAGGTCACCATGTTCCCAGGGCCACATACATCCTTCCTTATCTTACAAAGACCTTGAAACCCTTTGGGATGGTTACTAAAATAGCTCCATTTCTTCTCTATAAGAAGATTCTCTACAGTTTAACCATTTATAAACCACATAAAATCTGCCTTAGGTATCACCTGCACAACCAAAGTAGCCTGTTTCTCCCCTTCCCTCTATGTGGCCTTCCAGCTTTCCTCCTCCTCCTCCTCACCCTCCCTGCCTGCCTTTTCTTCCTAAAACCCTGCCTTGAAACTGTTTCTGTGGCCACTGGAAGCGAAGCATGGCCCGCAACACTCAACTCAAGCAACCCTCCCCTCAGCCGTTCCCCCTTCGGCGCCTGAAGCCTAGGCCCCTCAGCCCTGGGCCCCACCGCGCCTGCCTTCCTCCCTGCCCCTCTTCCTCGGCTGAGCAGGCACTGGGAGGAATGGGAACGAGAAACCAAAGATAACACTTAACGCGCCAAAGCGACTGCCATCTACGCTATCCCCTACACAAACCCGGGTTTCCTACGGACGCCGTAGGGATGGCGCCCAGGCCCGCGGCGCATGCGCAGTAGCTGCCACACGACGCCCCTCGCCCCGCCTGCGCGCATCCCGCCGCGCGCCAGAACGGCGCTCATGCGCAGGGGGCGGGAACAGGGCGTGAGAGAGCTCGGCGCGGGGCGCGTGATGGCCGGAAGGACTTGGCGCGGGTCGAGGCGGAAGGGAAGGGGTCGCGCAGGCGCAGTGCGGCCTCGCCACCGAGAGGTGTGAGGGGGGAAGCGGCGGAGGACGCCATCTTGGTGGTGCCGTGCCGGGAGCCGCGGGTAGCGGGGCTCGCCGCCCAGCCTCTCCTTGTGGCCTGTCCGGTGGGTGGATGGCGTGAAGGAGAGCGACCGGCTCCCTGGGGCGCTGCGTGTAACCAAAAGGGCGGGGGATTCCCGCCGTCAGCCGGTTCTCGGCAGCCACAGCCCTCGCTGAACCGCTGCGCGGCCGTTTCCCGGGCCGCGGCCTCCTCATACCGCCTGGCTCTACGCCACCCTTCCTTCTTCCCTGGCGCTCCCTCCGGCCCTGTCCCGGTGCTCGGGGGAGGGTGGGCTTTTCCGCGGGGGTCGGATCACAACGCGGAGCGGCCTCTTTCGACCCGCGTCCCCTCGCTCCCTGCGTCCCCGTCTTGCCGCCCCGGGCTCCGGCCTGCTCGGCCCTCCCGGGCTCGGGCTGCGTCTTCCGCGGTCGGAGCGGTGTTAAGGGCCGGTGGCGGAGCTTTCTGCCGCTCGGAAGCGGCCCCGCTCGAGGTGGCCGTGCAGCCGGCCAAGCCTCAGAGCTCACCCGCATCCTCTGCCCCCTGTGTGGAAACTGGCGTCGGCAGTAGCTTACTCCGACTGCTAAGGCTCGTTTTGAAGAAGATTAGTTCTCGTATTGATCCAGTTTTATAGTTGGGGGTGTGTGTGTGTGGGGGGGTTCTTTCTAGCTTGCACACTCACTGCATGCAATCTTCACTGTTGTGGTAAAAATCCTAGTATAGGGCAGGTTTAGTTTTCTACAATGTTTGAAAATGTATTTGGTTATTTGTTTTTCTTTCGTGAAGTTTTAATACTATTTGGAATTTGCAGACGCTGTGGAATTTTAGGTATAGTTTTGTTTTCTAGTGGTGCCAATTCGAATATAAAATTTCTTAAAAGCGGTGTGCACACTTTTGTGCTTTTAAATTGGTGGCTTGAAGTTGTCAATCTATTTATTAACTAAATCCTTGCTCAGTTAATGAATAGATAGGAGTCTTATGTGGCACTTTCATCACAAAAGTCACTCTTTTTGGTCATTCACTTTAAATTGTTGGATGGCTTGTCTACGCTTCCTGTTACACATGATGTTACTGATTATACAGTCAGTAAAAGCTTGATCTTGCGTTTCTGTTTGTGGACTTCTTGAATGGCACATGATGATCTGGAATCACTGTGTCTAGTGTTCACCACTGAAGGCTGTATGGTGTATCCGTGGTAAATCGTGGAGAGCTTGCCCTTTATCACCGAAGAAGTACTGAGGAGATCTGTTCTGTGTGCTGTTAAAAAATTGGGATAAGAATGCAGAGTTGTGAAATGCAGAAATACTACAGATTAAATACACCGTGGAGTAGCAGGGCAGCGGATTTGATTTTTCAAGACACGAAGGTCCTGTCAGAAAATTCTGTCCTTGCATTCTCCTTGCTTTTCGGCATTGCCGTCACATCTGTTGAGAAGATGCATTACAAAGTGTACTGGGTCTGGCTGGGATGGAGTTAACGTTCTTCACAGCAGCCCCTACCCTGCTTTGTTTTGGAAATGAGGCTAAAAGAGTGTTGACAACACAGCAGTGTTTTGGCTTTGGCTGAACAGCTCTTGCAGAGCGTCAAGGCTTTCTCTTTTTTATTCCCTGGTGAGTAGGCAAGAAGCTGTGAGGGGATACAGCCGGGACAGCCGACCCAAACTGACCAAAGGGAGATACCATGCCATGTAACCTCAAGCTCAGCAACAAAGAAATGAGGCAGAGGAAGAAGAAAGGTTTTGTTTGATTGTTTAGGGTTGAGGTGATTTTTTTATTGGCTTCCAAGAGGCAGGCTGGGCATCAGTCAGCCTGTGGGAAGTGGTGAGCGATTTCCTTTGGTTCATTTTTTTCTCTTCATGGATTACACTGTCCTTGTATTTCCCCACGAGTTTTCTTGACTTTGTTCTTCATATTTCCTTCCCCATCTGGGCTGGTGGGGATGAGGAATGAAGGATCACCTGCGTGGGTGCTTGGCTGCTGACTGGGGTCAACCCACCACAAAATGAGAGGACAGATGATCATAAGTGCAGTTATTAAATAGGTGGTTGGTTTTGGTTTGTTCTGTTTACAAAGTGCTGATGTAGAAGTAACGTAGAATCCATTAGTTAGAGAATTTGGGCTTTGCTCTTGGTTTGCTAAGCTCAGGTGGAGTGATAGTTACTATGATAAATAGATTACTTGGCATCAGGATCCTAGTACTTTATGTTTGTTACTGAGAATACAAGGGGTATTCTCAAATGCTTGTTATTGGAGAGTTGGGCTCTTGTTTGGTTTGTGAGTTTTTGGTTTGTTTTTTTTTAAGGATGTAGTCATTTGCTCCGGAAGCTTGTGTTTGTTCTGAGTTCTGTATTGTGTGATGTTAGATAATGTTGAAGATGAGGATATATTTAAGCCAGGACAGTGTACAAACCTTGTTCTTAGGTTTGAAAGGCAGTAAACATATAGGGAAAATACTGAAATTTGCCTTCTAAATTGAAGTACTCCCTGAAGTTTCTCTGTGTGGGATGTTTTTGCTTTTTCATTTGCTCATTCACTGTAAGTGCAGTGCTGGAGTGGTGACTAGCATACTCTTGTTGAGAACTTTCAAAGCAGGTGGATTTTAGAAGAATGGACACATCCTGTAATCTTGAGATGGACTTTCGGACCTTTCAAGGACTCAAAAGACTTGAATTGAGAGTTTTTCCCTCGATATACTGTCAGTCTGTTTCGTTTCAACAGTTCAGTATGGCACAATTGATGATCAAGTAATCTCATCGTGTTTTCATCACTTCCAGAAGTCAACTTTTAAATTTTGAGTTCCTTTTCCTTCTAAAATGAAAACACAAAAGTGCCGTGCGTAGCGTCTTGGAACACGGAAGGAGTTCTTCATAGTAGCCCAGATTTTGGGTTCGTTGCTTGGCTTTAATATTAGCCACTGCTATGGATGAGCTGCAGCAGTGTAGCACAGTATGTAAAGTGAAGTACAGATAATCAGCCATTAATTATCTTTCGTTTTCTTTCCACAGTTAAGTTGATTTTACAGAATTTATCAGGTCTTCAAAGCAGAAACAGGTAAGCTGCAAAAAGCTTAACACTTCTCACTGAGTATTGTGTCAAGATCATGCAAGGCATTTTTTTCTCTCACAGACTTGTGGCTGGGAACTAGGAGATGCTCTCCTGAGTGCATGTGGCTGCTGCAGTTAATGCTCTGACTACATGAAAGAGACAAGATTTTTGAATGCTGAGAAAACACGTGTTATTGAACAGAACTGGTCACTGGGTAGAGCAATTTGGCAAAGCAGTAGAGTCATCACTGTTGGTGAATTACTTCCTTCTCCAGTGACGTAGTTATCCTTTTTCCTTTCTCCTTTTATCATCTAGTATTTTCTGGGCTATGATCACGTCTCCTGTTCAAAAGTAAACAGGATTTAAAATGTATTTTTTTTTTTTTTTTTATTCCTTAGGACTGGGCAGAGGTCTCTGGCATACAGTAACTATGCCGTGAAAGATTTTAGGTGTTCTTTAGGTACCGTGGATGGTGAGGAATGACTTAGGTGGATTTTGTTGCCCTTAGGACAGGGAATATTGATAGGCTTGTGCACGTGTGCTGGTGGAGTAGCTAATAGTTTGACTAATCAACTTCTAGTGAATCTTGTTTTAATCTTGTTCTCGTGAACCTTGTGGGGGTTTTGATACCTTCTCTCTTGATTGAGACAAGGCCATTCATTAAAAAGGCTCTAGCTTCTTAAGTGTTAAGATACTGTAATAGCTGAGTACTAAAGACGTGCTATCATGTGTACCTTTTTGTCTGCAGGTGATTTTTGCTGTGGGTTGAGCTCAGCATGGCTGTAGTCATCCGTTTACAGGGGCTTCCTGTTGTTGCGGGTCCTCCAGATATACGTCGTTTCTTCTTGGGATTGAATATTCCTGATGGAGGTGTTCATATTATTGGAGGAGAGATTGGGGAGGCTTTTATTATATTTGCAACAGATGAAGATGCACGGCGTGCCATGAGCTGTTCAGGAGGGTTTATCAAGGACTCGCGCATAGAGCTCTTTCTCAGCAGCAAGGCAGAAATGCAGAGTACCATAGAAATGAGCCGGAAACGATTTGACCGAGGGGGGCGAGAGACTATGTCTGGCTCTAGAAGAACAGGTGCTAGTGGTTCTGGTGCATCAGGTGTTGGAGACGTTCCACATTTAGTCACGGCTTTTCCAAAAGGAATAAATAAACCTGGTTATGGTCCACCAAATCATCCGGAGGCTGGTTTCCATACCAATGGCACGAGACACAGTGATATAGGTATGCCTAAGTCAAGCTATCAGTCAAGAAAGGATTCTCATCCGTTTAACCCAGATGATCTTTACTTATTTCTACGTGGTATACCTTACTCTGCAACAGAAGATGAAGTACGTGCTTTCCTTTCTGGGATACGTGTGGATGGGGTGATTCTGATAAAGCATCGCAATGGTTTGAACAATGGTGATTGCTTGGTAAAATTTGCCACGCCTGGTGATGCTTTAGAAGGACTTAAACGTCACAGACAATACATGGGTCCAAGGTTTATAGAAATTAGCCCATCTACAGAGGAACGGTGGATTGAATATGGTGGCAGGGTAGACGTGCCAAATGAAATGGATCATTTTTTCTGTGAAGAGCGGTCCCCGAGAAGTTCAGGCTACATTCATTCGAGGAAGCATTCTCATTCAAGATCACCCAGGAGACAAAGAACACGTTCTCGTTCACCTCCCAGCCAGGAATATTACATACACTTAAGAAATCTGTCTACTAACGTGGAGAAAAGAGATTTGAGAGCTTTTTTCCCTGATCTGGATATATGCAGCAAACAGATCAAGCTTCTAACAGATAAGCATCAGAGGAGGACTAGAGATGCCTTTGTGATGTTGAGGAGCGAGAGAGATTATCAGGCTGCTTTGGAATGTCATAGGAAGGTTCTTCTCAACCGTCCTGTTTACATTTTTCCAATTTCAAAAAAGTCAATGTTGAAAATCATTGATTCTTGTGAGAGGAAGAGATCGCAGGACAGAGATCATCCTGGACAGGCCATACCAGATAAAGGTTATCGGGAAGGTCATTCCGGCCCTAAGATGTGTGTTTATGTAAGGAATTTTCCATTTGATGTGTCAAAAATTGAAGTGCAAAAGTTCTTTGGGAGATTTGATATTGATGAAGATGATATTTACTTGCTTTATGATGACAAAGGAGTTGGGCTGGGAGAAGCCTTAGTGAAATTTAAATCTGAAGAAGAAGCCATGAAAGCAGAAAATTTAAATCGTCGAAGATTCTTGGGAACGGAGGTATTAATAAGACTCATATCTGAAGAGCAGATGCAGAAGTTTGGTGTAAATGTTCCGTTGTCTGCACCAAATGAAATGCAGGGTCATTCACATCCGTATGACAGAGGTGACCTTTCCCGTCCAGTTGGTTCACCATCTGGGCCACCACAAGGGCCACCCATGCATTCGTTTGGTCCCCCTGGGAACTTCAGGCATCCTTCTGAATTTAGGCACCCCCCTGAGGACTTCATGGGCCCTCCTAAGGATTTTAGAGGACCGCCACCCCTCCTGGATTTCGGTGGTGACAGTGAACCTTTTGGCAGAATGGAGTTTGGGAATAATAAAATGGGAAATTTTCCTGAAGGAAGATTTATGCCGGATCCAAATTTCACTGGTGGTTCTGAACGTGTTGTTCCTATTCGATTGAAAAATTTACCTTTTAAAGCTACTCCTAATGAGATTCTGGATTTTTTCTATGGCTACAGAATCATACCAGAGTCAGTTTCTGTACAGTATAATGAACAAGGATTACCTTCAGGTGATGCCATTGTTGCTATGACAAACTATGAGGAAGCTATGGCTGCTATTAATGAACTCAACGATAGGCCCATTGGTCCACGGAAAGTTAAGTTGAGCTTGCTGTAAAGGAGTAAAAGATGCTCTAGAATAAGACATTCTAGATTTGACAGTATTGACAGTTATTTTCACTTTTTTAATTACTGGAAGATGCAGAAAAAGCTGTTTCCATCAACGGTTGTAAATAGTTCAGTTGTTTAGCTCTTGGTTGAAATATCTGTATGGTTAAGATGGGAGAACTGTACTGTGCCTACTTCTTGTGGCAGAGAAGAACCCAGAAGTTCTGGAGGATATTGAATGTTTTACATCAAGGTATAAAGGCATGGAGTTGTAATGCTTTGGGATTTTTTTAGTTTGTTTTAATTCCATGTCCCTTGATTTTACATCGAATAAAAGTGTAAGTGCTGGTTGATTGACCACACAAACGGTTCAAATAGAAGAAATTCAGTGCTATCTGCGTTAGTAAATAACACTTCTTACTGAGGTTAGTTTAATAAAATTTAAAAATGACTGATTTTGTTTTTTTTGTGTTAACTGCTCAGATTTTTTTTTTTTTGGTTTCATGTGGTTGCAGGCGTTTCTATTAAAAGAAGAAAAAAAGAGCTTCCTGTTCGCATTAGCTGGCTTTGAAACTTTTTTTAAAATAAAAAAAGAAGTTGTCATTAAAGGTGTGTCTTATATTTAAAACTTGTATGGTTAATGATCTCAATTATTATGCTCAGCATATATGGATCTTGGTGAGAATGATGCTGGCTGTTCCTCCCTATTACAGTTTGTCAACACGGCAATGGACGGTAGCTTACACAGACTGCAGAATCTGTATTAATGAGTGGGATGAGCTTTCTTGTTCTCCTCACTCCCTGCAGTCCCTTGAAGCAGAAAATGAATGTTGGAATTAGATCAAGAATCCTGACTTCAGCCTGAGCTTTCGGAGTGGTCTTTGTTTTCAATCTCCGTATGCTCGTAATATGAATATTAACTTGCTAATGAGGTCTGGATGCAGTCCAGGTCAATCTCTGATTAGTTTTTATTAACATCTGTGACTGGCAACCAAGCTGATAACCAACTTAATTATTTTCTTATGTCAGAAAATAAATGCTTTGTCAGTATTTAGAATGCTTTGCATATTTAATTTTTAGGAAGAAATAAAAGCTAGCCAGTTTGAGGAAAAACAAACATGCAGTCTTAGTAATAAACTTTGGTTGTGTGGATAAGGACTTTGTTGATGTTGCAACCATACAAAATATACTAATTAATTTTATTAATTGTTGTCTCGAATTAAGACAACAAGAGTTGCAACTTGGTGATGAAAACTTCTTTTAACCTTTACTTGGGCAATACCAAAAAACCCCATAGATTCATGGAGCAGTTGAGGTTGGAAGGGACCTGGGGGGGGGAGTCTCTGACCCCCTTCTCAAAGCAGCATTGACTAAAACAGGGTATTCAAGGCCTTGGTGCCTGGATTTTCAAGACTCCACAGCCTCTCTAGGCAGCCAGTGACTGATCATCCTCACTGGTGATCAAACCTGAATTACTTTACATAAAGTCATCATTATTACTAAACTTCTATGTAAACTCTCTTAAGTAAAAGCAAACAAAATAAGTATTTTTTGTTCTGTAATTTTTAAAAGGCCAGTGTAGCTTTATTTCTTCTGCATATTATTTGTCCTCTGTTTTAAGTGCTAGGAAAAAAGCATTGAGAATGCTAATGCTAAGTCTGTATACATAGGTTCCTCTGAGCACAGAAACTTAATATGTGGCCAAATTTTCAAATTCTGAATAGTTAAATGCCTGGGTTTTTTAGTTGTTGTTGTCTGATGGGAATTAGCTTTAGAAGCACACTGTTCTGAATCCTCCTGTGAACTGAAAAGGAACTAAAATAAAACCCAGCAACTTGGTGCTTTTATTTCATACCTGCTATAGAAAAGGTCAAGGAGTCAGAAGACTTTGCAGGGAAAATAAAGATGTGTTATCAGAAACCTCAAAATAAACATCTTTGACCTCATCTTGCTGTGAAAACTTAATTGTGATTATTTTTTAAGATAGCACCATCTTTACTACTAATTCTTGCCTCTACATTATCAGCTGTGCTTAAATGTGAATGCAAGTAATCTCTCCAGTTAATCAGCTTTAGATGATTTGTTGGTTTTTAAGCTCTTCTAGCTACTAAACAGGAGATTTCAAACACTGAAAATAAATCAGCAAATGTTTTACTAGTTCTAGAGTAGTGTTGTATACACACTTGAATTCTTGTAATGAAAAAAAGGATTTGGAGGCTGGGAAGATAAGGGAGTTTAGTGTGTTTTTTTGCCAGTAAAGTGTGAGAGTATTTTTTGGAAAAAGCATTATCTGTTCTCAATAAAATTAGAGTAATTGCTGATAACATTAATTGTTGGGATGGTAAAATTCCCTTCCCCGCTCCCCCAGTTATTTACTAGAGATGATCTGAAGCAGGGGGAAATTGGGAGGGCATGCCAGGACATCAGTTAATTAATAAAGTTAATAGGACAGTTTAATTCTGCCTTAATAGGTGGTACAGGTGGAGAGTATGGTGACAGTGTTTCCTGATAAGAGGGTTTTATAACTTCAGCTGTTCAATTTGTTTGGAGGCACTCTACTTTCAGTATAAAGGACAATTCAGAGACAGTCTATAATTACATGACATGAATTACTGCTCTTCCTTTTCAGGTCCCATGGATGTAGTAAAGGACTTAACAGAGGAAATGCTGCAGTTTGTGGGTTTGATATAAAATACAGCTAGTTTCCTTAGTTACACTTATTCTGAAGTTGTGTTTGCTACCGTCATCCAAAAAAAAATATCATGATTTAAAGGAAAACAGTCTCTGTTATCAAAAACTAGTAATAATGAGCATGTACAGAAGCAGCTTGAGGCATTCAGGAAAGCCATAACATTTGACAATCTGACGAATGCATGAAGGTCATCCATAGTCCCAAAGGGCTGGGCCAGCACGTTCAAGAGGGGGGCAAAATACTCACAGCACGCCTGGATACCAGCCTGCATCCTCTACGTGTCAGTGATCAAAAATATATATCAACAAAGGGAATACTGTCAGCTTTGCAGTAAGGACTTAAGCCATGACAACAATCTTTGCAAAAGTATCTTTAGGTAATATTTAATTATGTAACTTATAACATTGTCTTCTGGCTTTAAAATACTTTAATCCGTGACTTTTTCATCTATAGTTTTGAGGTCCCACAATTTCTGTCTAACACGAAAACTTAAAACCTTCATATACGCAGCACAAAGTTGCCCAACACTGTATTTCTCCCTTTCTGTAAGTTTTTCTGTAATTCCTAAAGTCAACTTTTTTTGTGAGGTAGGGGAGGAGGAATTTGAAACTGCTGAGCAAAAAACCCAGTTCTCTTTCTGAACTCTAGCTACTAATCTTTTTAATGGGAATTAAACACCGCTTCCTTTTTTAGTCAGAAGGTATAATACAGAAAAAAAAAAACTATTTGCATCTATTATATGAAAACCTGATGTAGTCATGAAGTTAACCATGTGTTTTGGAGATGGACTGCATGACTTCACTGAATATTAAATGGTAAAGTGCTGATCATCATCGTTCTGATGGTGTGACACAAGTATTTATTGAAGTGCCCTACTCACTGAAATAGACAGGAATTAGTTATGTAAATAGTTTTTAAGTCCTGGTCATTAGTATTCTGCTCCTTGTCAAGAGCAGTTCAGTGTCAATAGAATATAATTCTGGTGTAGAACTATTTTCTGGGTTTAAAACAGAATCTTATATTGTGACATTTTTACTTATATTTTCATCACATTAATTTTTGGCAAAACCTGTTTTTTCACCTGTCAAAACATGCATCAAAGCATCAAAAAGTATGCATTGCATACTCTGCATCAGTGGGCAAAGGCAGCACTAATACTAAAAATGCATTTCCTAGTTTATTTCCGTAACTGAAAGAATATTTGGTTACAACTTAAGATTGTTTTCCCAGTTACAAGTTTAAATTCTAGATATATACATGTGTTCTTTCTTTAGCAGATACTAAAGCTGGAGATAATATGGTAGCAGCTTTCTGTCAGACAACTGTATTTTATTAAAAAATGAATGTGCATAACCACCATCTCCAAATAGGGCAAGAAATTACAAGAAATTGCATCTTTTGAATGTATGAACTATTTATGTCAACTAATATAATAAATGTCAACTATATGAAATATCAACTAATTTTAGTATGAAGGCACTTTTATTTAAAAGCAAAGCAGCACTAAAAGTAGATACTAGGCTAGGGACTTATTTGTGCATTGTCATTTTGTATGTAAAGGAATCAAAAGTCATTTGAGTCAAGCCTGTGGAAAATGAGAAAACAATACACCTTGCCCTGCCTTCTGCCATCCAGGGTGGGTAAGAAAGTCTAATAGAATTGTTGCTCTAATCAGTTTTTTGAGTAACCACAGTTGCTTTAGAATGTATAAAACCAATTGTGACAGATATAGCTAGAAGACTGAAAAAATCCAAGAGATGTGTACCTAAAAAATAAGATAATATATTGGCAAAGTAACAAGCAAACCCTTATGTTCATAGCTGCTTGGCAGCTTAGTGCAGGTTTTGGACACTGTTCATGGTGTAAGTTTAAGCAAATGTGACTGCAGTATGTATCTATGCAATTATAATGCAGGATTTATTTAAATATTTCAGTTTCTAGCTACTTGAAATGGTCTGTTTTCAGCACTTTTATTCCATTCTTTGAACCTGGTCATTCATTGTCTGTCACTCTACTAGTAGTGCCAATTCCTGCTCCTGTTGGAATGTTAAAAATCAGCCTCAGTGAAGTTTTTGATTAACACACAAAAGGATTATTTTTTTTCCCCCATCAGAAAACCCAAGAAAAGACTCTTATAACTATAGTGTTATCTCACTTCCTTAGTAGCATCTAATTCCTCTTCCTCCTCCTCTTCCTCATCTTCATCCTCCTCCTCTTCTTCTTCATCTTTTCTTAGCATACTGCTGGAAATCTGTTAAAGCAAAAATCCAAGCCAAGTCAGTCAAGTGTTTGTTCTCCTGAAGGAAAAACAATTCTCTGTTGGCATTTCCAGTCCAAGTACTCCTAGGTTTGTCATGTCAGTGTGTGTGGGGAGAAGCTGTTTATGCCTTAACCCTTCCATTTCTAGTACCGTGCACAAGGCCAACAGAAACACATCTATGGCACAGAATAGAAATACAGTAATCATTTTTAAAAGCTACAAAAATCCCCATAGTCCTGAAAATTACTACAGGATCGGGAAAACTAGGCATTGATTGATGTTAAAAATCAACAGGATGTAAGTCAGGTTTTTTCTGGATTGGCTGTAGAGAGAGCAGACTGAGCTGAGTATTAAGGCACAATCTTTAAGACATCAAACCTCTTCGGTTAAATGACAAACTCAACACTGTGCTGCTCTAAGCTTTTTTTGAGAATAAATTACCAAACTTTACAAGAAGAGTTTCGATTCGTATGTGAACTTTCCTTGCCCATCAGCACTTGCCCTTCAGAATTATACTGTAGCCTTTTTTTGGTTCATCAAATGTTAAAAACAAGTGCCAGCTGCCAAGCTTTCATCTCTTCTGACAGATTCTGCCATCTATCCTTTTTCTATTGAGGGCTCAATCTAATTCCTATTGAAGATAGATTCTTCACAGAAGATGCAACATTTACAATTTAAAGTAGAATATATGGATTTTTTTTTTTCTTCCCCCATGAGAAAAGGAACATTAAACTCAAAGACAGTTATCCAAGTCATCTGGAATGCTTTTGAAAAATGATTTTGGGTTCAGCAGTTCTCCGAGGGCATCTGCAGCTCTAATTTTGGTTATATTTTCTGAGTTTCTTACACACAGCGATATAATAAAACTTCAGTATTAAAGACAAAGCTTGCCTCTTTTTTTTTTCTTTTTTTTGGTAAAGAACCCCCTATTTTAAAAGTCCTTAAGTGCTGGTTATTAAATTTGACTTCTGAGATGTCATAATTCATACAGCTATGTATATAACAAAAGTTTTTTGTGTGTGCATAAAGCAAACTGCAATCATGGAACTAATGAAAGCGGAAAAAATCTTTAGTCTTGGTGCTCACAAAGTACATAATTTAGCTTGAAGCAAATTCTTGCTTACAAATCTCTGAACATAACAGAAAATGGAGTTAATCATTGGATGAAGCTGGGTTAACTTGAGTTTAAATGCCTAAACCAGCAATCTTTCATTCTGTGAAAGAATAAAAGACAATGACTCTGATTTGTAATTGGAGATTAAGGAGTGCTGCAGATTGAGCCTGCTAAGGTAGCTTCATTTCAATGAGTACACTAATTTTCCAAGTGTTTCCTAGTTAAGAGCATTTAAAACTCTTAAGCAGAACTTCAATCATATTTCTGAATAAAAGTTCCCTCTTCCCCTTTTCTGAAACAAGCAGTGCTATTTTGGCTTTAGGGCTTTTTTTCTACTTACTATTCAAGCACCTGTGACCAGGCTGTAACTAAATAAAAAGTAGATAAAACGTTATGAGCGGTGGTGGTAAGATGCCTAACCTAAGACCCAGACTAGATCAGAGTAAGGAAAAGTGAGAAAGTAAATTAGCAAGTTATAATCCATCTTATTTTACCATAAAGCCAGAACAATACCAATACTGGATGCAGACAATTTCAACCATGGTTAAAACCAGGCTTTGCTATCTCAGAGGGCAGGTGCAAAACAGTCAGCTATGTTAAATGCATGTGGATAAAACTTGTGTCATTAAGTTTGATTTAAAATATCTGCAAAAGGTCATTCTCTTCTGCTATAGTTCTAAAATGCAGCATACCAATCTGAATCGGTAAAACAAAATGCTGAAGATAAATTGCCAAATAAAGTGCAAAATGAAGGGATTTACAAAGGATTGTCGTGAAAACTTAAATGGCCCTTTCAGAACTTGTGTAAAACTAAGTACCTGAAATAGTCGTGTTTAAAAAAAAAGCCCTAAACCCCTGGAGAGGTTCTTTCATCATGGGGCAAACCATCCTATGAAGAAAAAAAGCTTTCCTGCTTCACAGAAGTCATATTAATTGCATGAAAATGAAAAAAAAAATAATGCAAGTCTTATAGCTGTACTGTCAGTGCAGATGGGGACATGAATTCTTTCTCACAACATCCTTATGGTTTTATAGGACTGTCTGCTAAATGAAGTCTGGCAGATAGGATGGAGAAACCAGCATCTCAGGTGCTTCAGCTAGTCCCAGTGTCAGCTGAAAACAACTATAAAAGTTAAGGGAGGAAAGATTTGAGGGACAAAAGCATTAAGATGGACAAAAATCCTTCTCTGCAGATACACTGCATAGCCCAGTAAGATGATATTATTTTGAAATGTATTGCAGTTTCCTTCTAGGAGAAGACCTGCTCTTTGCAGATATTCCAGGGAGAAGTTATGAGAACATTAACATCTGAAGTTATAGCTCAATGAGAGGTCTAGGAGAAGAGTAAGGTGAACCTTCAAGTAGTCAAATGGAGTTTCACTCCATCTGTGAGAGAAATCCCAATGTACATGCTCTTTGGGTTTTCTTTGGTGATTCTGTTGTGTTTTTTCTTTAAAACAGAGTCCAAAACATAGCAATTTGTGGCACATCAGAGTAATTACAGATGCTTTTATACCCTTGATTCTGTTTTACAGCAGTGAGGAAGTTCTCAAGGAAAATTGCAACAGATTTTTGGTCTTCAAATAAAAAGGAACGGGTAAACATTTTTTGAAATAGCCTGAACATGAAATTTGGTTAGAGATACAGGCAACTTACTCAAAGTCAAGGTTGGTCTTATGCACTGAATCCAGATGGCACGACTCATACTTTCAGAACAGAATAATTCAACTGTAATAATCAATCTTTTCTGTGTTGAGAGCAGAGAAGGGGAAATAGTGTGTACAAAGTCAAGAAAACTTTTAGTATTGCAGTATCGATGGACGATTCTATCCAATGAAAAGTGGGCAGAATATATTTTAAATTTGGGCATCTTTAACTGAAACACTGTTAAGAATCATCTTAGTTACAGGATTAAAGCTGTAATAAATGTCTGCAAGTTGACTGCTGCAAACAAGAGGCAAAGATTTTTGCAAGGTAGCTGCTTCAAAAGCACTTTCTCCATCTGTTTCACTTATTTTTATCATCCTTTTCTTCACCTGCTCTGAATTTTCAGACTATTACTGGAAAGATCTGTTGGTTATAAGTTTGCTCTACTGCTAGGGGGTAGTTCAGATCCGACAAGATAGTGGCTCCACATACACACAGGCTCTAAGGCTCTACTTCAAACATTCTTATAATACCATGGTCTAGCATTTCATCTGGCTTTCTTACCTGTACTGTCCTCAGTGAAGATTTTAAGGAGCCAGTTCTTTGCAGGGGAGACTTTGAATTTGCACGAACAATATCTAAGCGAGACTGATAGTCTGGTGGATAAAGCGAGCTCCGAAAAACCTGTTCAAATGAAGAAAAGCTGTGACTTGGGTGCCACGATACAGTTTGCAAGCTAACCATCACCAAGACTGAAGCTACCAAAAATACAGCGTTGGACAATTAAACCTGCAAGAGTTTAGCTGAAACTAATCCTTGCTCAATCTGAGACATTCCAACACACACACACACGATCAAAGTAAACATCCTTCAGATATCTGAGGGGATTTACAAGTGGAAAACTGCAGTGGTTTCCCAAAAACATGTGTAGGCAAGTTTCAGGTGAACCTGGAGGTATCAACCCCTCCATTTCTTGGAGAGCTGAACTCTTGGCCCCTTCACAAGCAAATCCTTGCTGCCAGTCACAGCTGCATCAGAGAAAGTTTATCTGAAAGGTTCAGGGGATAATGCAGCTCAAGAAAAGCCTTAAGTACTGGGAAGACTGGAATAGCCATTGTATTTACAAGTTCTTTCCAATAGCCAAAAAGACTAAATTCTAAGACTGCCAGCCTGATACTAAAAATAATAAAGCTATTAATGCAAGACTTTATTAATATAATAAAGTTAAGGAGGCTGTTAGAATTATGGTCAGTTAATATTTTCATGGAAAGTAAATATTGTCTAATTAACAGAAAATTTAAAAAGATATTAGAAATTTGGTTGTGAAAGATAAAGTATTGAATTCAAGGATCTTTTTGAATTGGTGCCACGTGATATTTTAATTGTGAAACTAGAACAGTATAAAACTGCCGTGGCATAGTTTAAATGAAGTAGAAATACCAAGTAGTCTCAAATGTGATGCACTGAGGAATAATGATTTTGTATGTCTTGTGCTAACTGAATACTGCCATCCTTGGTCCTGAGCTGATTTACAAAAACAAGACCAAAAATGATAAACTTTGTTGACAAACTGAACACATACATACAACCTACATTTCAATGACAGTAAACTGAAAGGCCCAACATCCAGAAAAACTGCAAGAATGAATAAATGACAGAAAAACATATCTTGGGACAGGAAGACTATAAGTCAAAGAGAACAGAAAGAAAGACTGGAAGCTGTAATTGCCACAAGGCACAAAAAGCAATTTGGTAGCAAATGTCTCTTAATTCTAGACCAGTCTAATAAAAAGCAATGACTGAAAGATGAAAACAAACAAACAGACTAGAAAGAAAGATTGTTATTGAAGTAATTAGTCTTCAGAACATCTTATCAGAGCAGTGTAAGATTTGCTCTTACTGTGCATCTTTACAGTGAGATCCACTGCAGAGGTGTTCTTAAGGAACTACAATTAGCTGAGCTTGGAGTGACAGTTAATTTAGGAAGAGACTCTTATCTGCATTTTGTGGCAAAGATTAGATTGCCACTGCAGTTCTCTGTTTTTAAAATATCTGAGTTAATAAACCTGCATGCTCGTACAAGAGAAGTGTAAAAAAGCACTGGCTAAACTTAAGAAGTTTGTTCTGGGAACCTGAAACAGACGTTGCAGTTTCTGCCTGGAACATGTATAGCCCCAAAGTGTGAAAAGTGTTTTTATGTAGTAAGTAAATTGAAAAGTAAATCTTAATCACTCTTACCTCTAGATCTTCATTTTCATCAATATTTTGGATATTTTGGTAGGCAGCAGTGTATATCTCTAAAGCTTTGCCATGGAATAACATTTCAATAGTTATAAATTCAGAAAATATGTTCTAAAAGCAAATGAAAACAAAGGTTTTCTTAATGCAAGAAAGTACATTTCCACTTCAAACACAAGGAATTATTGAATTTTGCAGTTGGTATTTATGTGATACAAATAACTCCATGATTCCTAGTACTTTTAAGTAGTTGGGCTTAAATTTTAGAAATTAAGCATAAACACTGGCTGGGCTGTCACTTGAGCAGTTTGTCATTTCATACTAAATTCTGAATAAACACTTGAAAAGCAAAGAGGAAGCTCATTAAGAATAAATAAATTCTTTCCTATTTAGTTTGCCTTTTTTTTTCCCCAATAAAAAGGAGTATCTCACTTCAGGAATTTTATAACTAAATGTGAGATCATTTAATGCCAGTGTTTTTCAGTCACTATAGTCTTTGGGACTTAAGCCACTTCATGTTTGACATTGAGAAATAAATGAAAGCTTTGCTCAATTGCAGTCACTGAACATTTTATGCTTTCTGCATCAGTCAAACTTTTAACTATGGTAACCTACACAAATTTCAGCATGGATAAATATTTTATTATCACTATTTCTGTTAATTTGATCCACGTCTATCATTCCTCTAACAAATGCAGCTGCCAGTGAAGCAGAATACAGCAACTGTTGGAAGGTGCAGATGCTAAACAATCTGATACAGGAAAATTCTAATTCAATAAACTCTGCAAATAATGAACTGGGGTTTTAATTGCAAAGTTCATAATATTTGGATTATGAAATATACATGAATACCACAAGATTTACATTTATGTAGGCTTACGTTAACACTAAATGTTGCTAATCTTGCCACTGAGTAACTATAGTAATTTTATTATGCAATATGAAAAATGATGTCGTATATTGAAACATGAGCACACGTACTTTTATGTCCTTTATTTTCTGTTTCTCAAAATTATCAATGGTTTCTTCTAATTGCCGAGTTGTTCGAGTTGCATCCAGTGAAGCTCTCTGCAGTTCACTTTCAGCCTGGGAAAGTAACACATAAATGAAATCAGTCCTCTATTTGATACAAAGATATTTGCTCCAAATACCATGAAAACATTTTAAGTCTGGGTTTTCAAAATCCTACATATCTGCATTACTGGTTTGTAAATTTGTTTGTAGCTTAATAAACAAATAAAGATGCCTTCTCCACCATTGTCACTTTGATCTGAAATGTGAAAAATGAAAAGTCCCACTGCCCTAACCCATTTTCTGTAATAATCATCTTCTAATTCCACTGAGCCAGCCCTGAGGACACAGCGTCTGGGTTCAGGGAATTAACCCAGCACAAGGATTTCTATTTCAGAAAAATTTAAGGTTTTTTTAAGCTGGTGGGAAGGAGAGGGCAGGAGTTCACATCACCACCAGAGTGGTGGATGAATAGAAAAGATCACCCTTTATTTTCAAGCGTAGATCAACTAGCTGGCTCTAGCTCTCCCACAATTTTTTCCAGTGCCATGTGCTGAACCTTGTCTTGCTAAGTTTTTATGTATTATTTAAAAAGACAACAGAGCACCAGCTGGAACTAATGCACTTGTCTCTTAAGTATCTCAATCACCAGACTAGAGTTAATAGCATTTTTAGATCCAAAAGCATTTCAGGTATTTTATATTTTTAATACTTTTATATTCTTAAAATATTTTATTAAAAACATTTTCAACAGGGCATTGGGAAGGGGACACATCAACCAATTCCTAATGCGTAAATTAAGAGTTTTTCTTACTTGGTTACCAAAAAAAAGAGCATTTTATATATTTTTTAAATTAGATATAACTATTAGATTTTTTTTATTAGATATAACTATGAAGCATATAAAAATGCACACTGTATTCTGTAAATGAAGGCAGCTGTTATGCATAAGCAGCCATTACACACACAAATACAATATGCTATTTCTATGATAATAAACTATATCTTCTCGATCCATCCTAAATAGACTGGCCAGATTTTGTGTGCAGATACTTCGGGAAGTATATTTTGTTTATTGTAGAGTGAAATGTCTCAGCTTGCAGAACTTGCATAGTTTGCACAATAGCAGGTTGGTATTTTCTCTTCTGAAAAACTCACCTGTGACTGGAAATAGTAGTAAAGGAAACAATGGCAAAATAACAATAAATATTCATTAAAAAATATGTTTTCACTTCTATTTTTAATATACTGTGAAGTATTTAACCTCAGATATTTCAAAACTTCTGTATACTTGGAGAGTGCTATTATTATCTGAAGCTTCCTGTTGTAAGACATCACTTACAGTTTGCTATAGTATTGCTAAAATACAGATTATCTAGGCCAAAATATTTCTGGACAGCTGTTTGTCTTGGACTGAGGTTTTGGTTATTTATTTATTTAGGAAAAAAAATAAAAATCAGAGAACCTTGGCAGATTATTTCAGAAAAAAAAAAAACAAAACACATTTTGGCATTTTTATATTTCAAAATAAAAAAACAGTAAAGTTTTCTTTTCAAAGCTTCCCTACCCCCTAGTTTTATAAGATGGGCTTGAAATCTGGAAGTGAGTGCAAATATTTTGCTATCTGTAGCCAAAGTTGTCCGCTGCTAAAACATGACAGTTGCTCAGGAGCCACTGCTGGACCCTAACTGCTGTGCTAATGAACATGGTGAAGCCTCTCTCAGACCTAAAAGCTGACCTACATACATCCTCAAAAGCAAAGAAACATACTCCTCCTCACAATAATTCTTATGCATTTTATGTTTATCACTTTAAAATGCAAATATGTAATGTTTGGTGTCTAGGCAAAACCAGACTGTACTGAGATTTAATAACTCTTCAAGCAAAGGCTTGTACAGAAAACAAAGGTGTCATAAGAAGCTAAGCCACAGAAGGATATTTGGGAGTAGCTTACCATAGAGACAAGAAGAAACAAGTGAGGTTCCAGCCATATACCCATGAAATCAACTGGGAATGACCACAAGAGGGAAGGAAATGGGACGAGTCTCCTTTTGGGGAGAACAGCTTCCATTATCATTTACTGCTTAATTCTAATGGAAGAGAACTCTGCATCACAGCTCAAGTTCCAACCCTGACTGACATCTGTGTGTCTTTATTACATGAGGAACTCTAATTAGTCATCATTTGATTTAACTGATTTGATTAATAATAAATGGGAATTCTTTGGCAGAAACTAAAATCAAATGTAATTCTCCTGAGTAGCATTTGGCCATCACAATAATTTTCACTCTTTCTGCAGTTCCACATGCCAGTCACTAGAAAGATCCTAATTTCTGAGATAAAGTCAGTGAAATCTTATCAAGAATAGGGCTGCTTCACTCCTGAGTCCAATGCTAAAGTGTAAGAAAAGATAAGCAGCACACCATCATGAACTTAAATGCTGTATCATAACACACAGGCAAAAAGGGCTGAAGCAAAATTACCTTGATCACCTGCATTTTGGCATTTCCTACATTCTAACTGCTTCAGAATTTGAAACACGAAAATGAGATTTTAATGGAAATTCTTTGGAGGCTTAACTTTCCCCTCTGTGATACAGAATAGTAAACTGAGAAGGGTGACTGGTCTTTTGAAAGGAGAGTAGCCTGGTTGAGTCTTCTAACAGAATAGCAACTTTTCCTTTCACACTTCATCTCACAACTGGAGTAGCCCATCTAGGTACAAGGAAGCACAACTAACAAAATGAAGGGAGAACAAAAAATCAACAGACGTAGAAAACGAGTTGTCTGATTACACTCAGTTTCAAAAACCTCCAAATTCCTAGATGCAATCTATGCTCACCTCTCTGGCATAAACCTATCAAATACTTCAGAGTTGCTTTTCAGTCAAAAAAGGGAGTAACAAAGCAGCTATTTCAAGTTTAAGAAAAGATTCAACATCAATGTAGGAAGTGGTCCCACTGAGGATCATCCTTTAATTCCCAAGAAATTCTTATGGCCACTAGAAATGCAGGATACAATAATGTGTCGATCCGACGGATTCCGCTGACGGGTCTTTTCCAGTTGAGATAATTGTTTGGCTTCTCGGTTCTTTGCTGTTAAAGTTGCTTTAAGATCATCCTGGAAATGTTTTAAACATGTTTGAAATTGGGTAAGAGATTGATGATAATACAAAATGCCCTTTTCTTCACACATGCATTGTCTAGAAAAGAGAACTTCTGCTTTAAGCAAAACCAGGTTTTACTGATCTTACCCCGTTAAATGATCCCCTGAAAGAGAAGTGAATGGGGACCAAGAGAGTTTAACTCCTTGTACAATTCTTTGTAGCACACACTGGAATTTAAAATGTGGGGAAAAAATAAAAACATATTTACATCTTTTCATGAAAAGTACAGTGTATGGTCAAAAGCTGAGATCCCCAAATCAGTAAGAAAACATGCCCATTCCAGGCTTAGCAATGAAATAAAGGTGGCACTTGAACTAAAAAATGTCATCAAATAAATAGGTAAGAAAAAAGTCCTGCTCCTGATTTTCCAAAGGATGTTCTTCTAGGAAGATCTGTGACAATTTAAGACTAAGAACATACCACTCTCAACTTCTTGTTTGTGCTACAAAACTGTGTTTTGCAAATAGGTTGGCATACGTGGAACCTATAGTTGTCAATCAGATATTTATCACTCCATTGACCCCGGTATGGGAAATGACATTAATTTTGATGGATTTAATTTAAAGGAGCACAACAAACAAAAATACAGACCAAACAAATCAGACTAAAAAGTCTGCATGCACTTCAAACTATCATTTCCTCTAGAAAGGGCCAGTTCCCATTTATCTGCCACTCCAGAACAGAGTGGATTAAAGCTATTAAAAATTATAATCTCAAGAAATTGTCTGTGCTCCTTCCCTCAATTTCTGAATTTTAACATGGTTGTAGATCTCCTTCACCCAGAAAGACGTGCAACCAAAAATGTGCCTCCTTCAAAGCTCTGTGATCCTGTGACCAGGATCTTCTCTGCTTCTATCCCTACTGTCTATTTGTATATCCTGGAGTACATGACTCTCATTTTGCTTCGTCTATAGGGACACACAGCTGGTTTCTAATAATAAAAACTGCATTTTTAGCCTGTTAAAACTAACTTTGCTGCTCTCCTTTCAAAAGGGAATTCATTGCCTTTAAGGCCATCTGAAAGATTGCTGGGAAGTGCCTTCTCCTTTATGAAAACCATGGCAGCTGCAAGAAAAGCAGTAATAGAAGAAACTTTTAAAGTAAAGCATTTGAAATTTTAAATTATAGGTAGAGGAAAAGAAGAGGAAAACATATTTATTTTTACCATAGAACAAACCAGTTTTGTATCCAATGGTCACACCTTCATGTTTTGTGTTATTTGATGACTGGCCCCTGTTAACAGCACTGACTTTATAGACACATTTGAAACAGTCAATCATATTTAACACTCTGGTGAAAGGGTTCTAACTCCCAGAATGCACTTGGAGAATGCTAAGGAAGCCACTAGAGTTACCATTATAGAATTCAGGAGGGTTTTTTTCCTATCACAGAGTGACTTTGGAAATACCTACAGGGACTAAACTCCTCCTCCTCCTCTACCTCTGCTCCCTGTGGCAACAACAGCCATATACAAATTCTGGATGTACAAAGCTAGGGCACAGTTCCATACATATTTTATCTCAGACATGGAAAAATTGAAAATGGTGCTGAAAAAAACATTAATAAAATACGCAAGAGCTGGGGAAAATGCCATAATGGTGAAAGAATTAAGGTCTACATTTCTAGCTAACTGAAAGGAATGAAAAATGTGTTATACCAGGATCCAAATACCTTCCTCCAGAAAGAAATTAGAGCATCACAGAGCTCTTTAATCTCAGTGGAACACATAACAAGAACCAAAGATTGGGTGAAGTCTTTCATTTAAAACAAAACACCAGAAACATCAACTAACCACTAACTACTACCAACAGTCCTACATTCCCCTCCAGCATCTTCAGACCAAGATTTGATGTGTTTTTAGAAAACATGCTTTAACTACACCCAAGGAGAAATGGGATGGAATGTAACAGCCAGTAAAATAAAGGACAGATACAGAGAATATAAAAATATTCATATTCCCTCTGGGTTTAAACTATGAATTCCAGTCACACATAAGAATGCTAGTCAGCCATCTAGTTTTAAACCATAAGAAGTACAGCTACAGTCCATCCACCAGGTAACGAGCTGGCAGATCCTCATCACTGTACTGTTACCTGCTTTAGTCACTGAAGTTATTAAAGCAAATCAGTCCTTTCTTCTGCAGGTGGATCAACTTGGTTTTATGATGCACTGTTTTATGTGAAGAAAAGGAACCGGGAACAGAGATGCCAAAAAGCAGAAAAAGTGAAGATTGATATACAGAACAATGAAATAGAAAGAAATCCTAAAATCTTACAGAATATTACAGTAGGTTCCCCTGAAGCTGCCAAATCCTGCCCCAGAGAGCTACTCGGGATAGTAAACTAGGACACATGAAAGAAACAATTTATTGCATTAGCAGTTAAATGACTATTCTGATTAACTTGGGCCTCTTTAAAGCATTTAGGATCTAAGGACACTGATGTCTTACCTGACAGAAATAGTAACAGTTCTTTTTAGATACAGCACAAAAATAGTTTGCAAACACCCTAAAGCAGGTCCAGTAAGTAGCAGTGAGAAAGAACATCTCTTTTACACAAAGTGCTGTAATGACATATTCTGCTTAGTGTTACTTAATCAGCTAATTCATCACAGATAAAACAGTCTTACAACTGTGTTAGCTTTACATGACTGACAAAACTTCCTTTTTCACTAAAAATATTCTAGTGTCTACAGATGGTAACTGTAGACCAGACAGCAAAGATCTAACCACGGTTTCTGGTAATGGAGGAAATCATTTAATGGTCTATATCTTTAGTAAAGTCTCTCTTAGTTCAAAGGTATATTGATAAAATAGTTAATTCCATCTGCTCTTGTACTCCTCACTGTAGCTAAGATAAACATTATGTAATGTTTTCTGGCATTATGAATGGCAAAGACAATAGGAAATGCCATTCTCTGTTGCAAATCTGGATTCAGTTGCTTCTGGACCTCCAATACTCCAGGAGCCACAAGCACTCCTGCAGCGTTGTGTGTGTCTCCTCAGAAACACAACTGCCACAAACACATGAAATCATCTTCCACCTTCAACATTTATATCCTATAGAATACACTCGGTCAGCTCTAGGTCTCACAAGCTGGGTTTCAGAGTAACTATTACAATACCAAATATAACTCTGCTAAGCACTACCACGGAGCACTACTCAAGGGCAGGATGCATTTTATTCATGATTTTTTCTCAACCAACCAACTGAGGTAGCTATGCAGTAAGTTCTGGACACTGTACTCACTTCTTCACCATATTGAAAACATAAAAGAACAAAACCATCTAAAAAAATGCTTGTTTGAGGGGCAATGGCACAAGGTATTCAACCATGATGAACATGTTGTAAGATTTCTGTATTATAAAATACCATTAAAAATTGATCATTTTACATAAATTGATCATTTATAAACATTATGGTAGATACACAGATCAAACCCAGATTTGAGTTTACAGGATAAACGTAATTTCTATATAACATACAAGTAGTATAAAAAACAGTTTTCATCCTATAAACTACTATCTGCTTATTAAAAATTACTTGCTTAAGCTATCCCTCCTGGAAGAAAGAAATCTACAGATATTTTGTGGGAATATTTCAAACCTCTATATACGGTGTTTCCAGAATATAGCAAAGAAAGAGACCTTCAGTTATTTGTGTATCTTCAGGTCATCCTGATGACTTTGCAGAACAGAGAAGGATTCAGGCCACTACCTATTTATCCGTTTCAAAAAGTGTCTTCTACATTCTGAACTTCAATGTAGAATGCAATTCTAAGTTAGAAAAGCTGTTAAAGGCAGCATATAGATGATTAAAATGTCACCTTTTAGAACGCTGAACAACAACAGTGATAATAATAATTATTAAATAAAAGTAGTTACATTGTTTATAAAGAAAAAAGTCCTAAATTTGCACTACCCAGTAAGTTTCACACTATCCACAATGCTTTTTTTTTTTTTAGCATTTGCTTGCTCTCCCAGAGTCTAAATATCTTTGCTTCACATCAAAGCTTTTTCCTCCAACATATATACAGCTCCAATTCAGATGTATTACTATATAATTGAGTTATAGATTACTGCACTAAGAAAAATCAGAACCACACCCTTCCTGCAAAATAGTTTTCAACTGAGTGGCCAGAACACCAAGATGTACCCTGTGAGAAAAACAAACATTAAACCTACCCTTTTAAGTTTTACTATGGTTCCATAACTTTTCAGAGGCTCGACAACCTTGGCTTCAAGCCTGTCAACCTACAAAAGAAATCACAAGGTCACTAAAATCATCTGTGTGCAGAAACAGAAAGCAATTAATTTACTAGTGACTCATCTTATTAGGAATTTAGTCCGTATCTGCTAAAAATATAGTGGGATGGAGGTTTTAAAATTATTGCAAAAAAGCAGAATCAATTAAATTAACCAGTAAACCATTTGCATTTTGAGGCACTCAAGATGATTTCTAGGAATGCCTTTTTTTTTTTTCCCCAATGTATAAAAAGGATAAGGATAAAAGAAAAATACTGGAGATTCTAATAGCTGAGTACTAAATGCATCAAATATTGCATACTGACTATCTGTAGCTTTCTATCTAAAGTTAAAGATCAATGTATTTCTTCTACACTTGTTGATAGATTATGGACTAAACCATCTTTGCTGTCAAACACTCTGTAGGAAATGCAGTGCTTCTGTTCTTAAAAGAATGGAAACAGCATAAGAGGTACTGAAAATATTAAAAATATCTATAACAGGTTGTGTACAATGCATGAATGTTCTGACAGATGAGTACATCTGAATTATTGTTTTAGCTCTCCCAGTTAGAAAAACAGCTACATATGGTCAGACAGGCAATAGGATAAGACCTGCCTGCTTGTCAAAATTGGCAATGCTGCCCGAGCTGCTGATGACTTTGGACCATCTGGCCCACCACTTATGTCCAAATTAGGATAAGGTGCACACCTCTACTGGTAAGGGACAGACATTACACTCTTCTCTGAACTGCAAGTCACCACTCAGCCAAAATTTATGCCAATTGAGCAAACATTTCTCCTTTACTAAAATCTACTAGGGCATTGTCAAGCCATTTCACTTAAACTACCAATAGAACAGAACAGAATGGAATGGAATGGAACGGAACGGAATGGAACGGGGCAGTAAGGCTCCAAATGAACCGTGTGATGTAGACATATCCAATGACCTGTCCATCTCGCTTGCTTACCCTTACACACACCTCAGCATTTCTACACTGGCACTGCAGCTGCAGACCAGAAATCAATAACTCTTAGAAGCTATTTTTTCTCTTGTCCACGTTATTAGTACATATGAAAACTGTTAACATAATGCCCAAAAGAAATCAGGCTGAGATTAACTATTCGGTTTTCATGCGCAAATGAGAAACTTGATTTAAAGACATGAAACTTCTCTTTTCCTTTGCTTATTCTGCCTTTTCTCCTTCAAAGGGCAATGGTGATTTGGGAACAGGCGTGGTAGGAGAACGTAGGCCAAATGCCAGTTTTTACAAACACACTTAGAAATCAAAAGATTAAAAAGTCATTACATAGGTACCTCAAAATTACAGATTCATAATTTAAAGGTGAAAAGGACAGAGATCATGCAGTTTGACTTCACATGCGTCTTTGGCCATAACATAAATTTACCCTATTAACAGGGGGATTAATTGCTGTTACATCAATTAAAGCATAAGGACCTACACATGGTTCAGATGGAGCCAGATGCGTAGAAGCTTACAGAAACAAATAAAAATCCCACTATCTACACCCCTGCATTTCTTATTACGTCATAAAAATTTGCCCCTAAATACATTGTTAAAGATCCGTAAGTATTTTTTGTTTTTCAAACCCTCTACTAAGTAGACTAAATACCTCATAAATTAACATCTTCTAAAAGGTTTTCTTATTCTATTTCATTAATATAGAAAGATTTGCAATGCCTGATTGTACCTCAGCTGCTGCTAGACAACTCAAGTCATAAAACTGAAAGAACACTTTATTAACTATAAATCATTATCCAAAGTCTAAGACCAATAAAAGACTTGCTCTGTCTCCAATTCTGTGAGTGCTCACGTGGATAGCTTCAGTGACTTCAACAGGACTAATCACAGGTATTTTTCACTAAAGTTATTGGCAAAGTAAATAATGAATGCTTTGGCAGCCTATTCTGCTCTGGCACTAATATATTTAAAAGTGGTTTCTCCCATGTTTCTCTCATGACTGAAGAATGTATCTTTTCCCTTTCGATCACAGATAAGTAACTGAAAAGTTCAGATGGCAAACACAACATGTACAGCTTTAATTTTGTACCTCTGCCTGGCGATAATCCTGAAGTCTGGAAAATTCATCTGCAAAGTTTTTCAGTCCAACTTTTAAGTTTGGTGTCTCTGTGGCTGCATATGCGTATATTTCATTTACTAGAAGATCTGCTTTGTCTCGTAGTCTGGCAGTTTTACGTACATATCCAGCAAATATTTGGCACAATTCACCAAAATGTTTTTCCACATTCGAAACAGCATCTTGTATTTGTCTTGTCTGGTTGTCCCTAGATATCAAAGAAAAATAAGTGAAAAATAAGAAGGGGAAAAACACATGCAGAAGAAAAACTATTATACTATTAATAATTTATAGATGATTTGGACATCTAATTTCAGTGCAAAGCAGAAATCTATGCAATATGTGCTTATTTATGAATGAAAAGCAACGAAACAAGAAAAAAAAAAGCAGAATTTATAGTTAAAGACCCAATAGAAGAAAACCAAAACCACAAAAATCAGCTCAGAATTTGTCCTCCTGTGATTAAGCCAAAATGCACTATTACTGTTGATATTAATTACTAACATCAGTCTCAAACAGACCGGGTCATACAGCTTCCTTCAAGTGAACAGACAAGTCAATGGTTGGAGAAATTAGGCAGCAGAGGGCCAATCTACAGAGGTGTTAAATGTTCTTTAAATTGTGAACAGGTACCAACCAAACTGCTCCTGTTCAGCACTACAGTGGATAAACATCCCTGTAAATTAGAGAAGAAAAGTGAATGGACACAAGTATAGAACGGAAAACCTAAAAACACAGGGGACATTCATCACAGCAACAAATTGTTTTCTTTTTAATTATAATAATTTGTTATTTGAACCAAATGCCTGTTTCATTATTAATGATCTAGATAAGTTATTCTGAATTTTTAATATATTTCACTTTCCCCTCCCTACATCATTTGATAGTCTTGATCTACTTATGCTTCAGCCATACTATTAAACCAGATCAGTGCCAGTTAATTAATGCAAGTTATTGTTGATTGGGACAACTGATCACAAATCAACTATGGGACAATTCAGCTAACAGTAAGTGCCAGATATTGGGTCCTAAAAAGTCTCTGTGGTCTACATGAGGAGATTCATGTGAAGTGCTGGAATTCTCTGCAAGAGAATTCACTCATACCACTGTCTTGGTGAGGAACAGAAATGAAAACTCACTTCATAGCCTTAAGCTACCCCAATTCCAAATCCTGACCAGAATTTAAATACTGACTTAGTATCACAATACATGAAAATCAGAAAAAGGGGAAGAAATTTAATACTTTAAGACTAAATAGCAATGCAGTCAATACAAATGAGTAACACCTTTCCTCAGGAACTCCTCAAGAAAAATATTTCAGGCCAAAGTTCTGCTACAGGCAAAACCCAGTTCTGTTGCTCCACGGCAAGCAGTTTAGAAGACTGTTTAAAAGAGATATTATCCAAAGAAAGAAAAAATTCCAAGTGTGTTGTTCAATCCTCCAGGACATGCTTGAGCATAGAACCATTTGAATAGGAAAGGCTTCACCCAGTGAGCGGGAAATAACAGTCTCATTAAGTATTAATGAATTTAATCTGATAAAATCTTCAGTAAAAGGTACATCTCCCTTCCCGGTTTATTGGAAGATCTTCATGTCAGAAAGTGTTCCTATCCCAGGGGGGAGCATTAAGCATGTTTCCTCACTCACTCTACAATTTTGGTCTCACAGTACTCCCATGCAAATAATATTTAATTTGGGACATGAAACACTACATTTCCTTAGACAGGGGCATGAAAAGTTTCCCCCCTCCAATTATTGGCTTAGAAGTGCCCACAAAATTATCAGCAAGAGGCCCAATTAAACTGGCAAGTCTTCACCTCTGCGCAGCACAGCAAACCTTTAAAAGTTTTGCGGCCTTTACCTCAGGAAAACAAGGTTGGATCCCCCACCCCCAGGGAGGTTAAGGTGCCGTATGGGGGACTGGGCCCTCATCACCCCCAGACCCCCCCCGCCACTCCTGGGGTACCCTGACTGGAACAGGGCCGCCGCCTCCTCCTCTTTCGCTGCCCGGCAAGGCCAGGCGACGCAGCCAGCCCCCGCTACACAAACCCCCAGGGCGGGGGAACGGGCAGCGGCCCGCAACAGGCGGCGGCGGCAGCACCCCGGGGCCTGCGCGGCCCCCTCACCGCCCCGTTACCTGGCGTCCAGCCCGCGGCCCAGCAGCATCATGGCGGCGGCTCGGCGGGAAGGAGGGCGGCGCTCTGCGTGCGCTCCGTTGCCATGGACACCGCCCGCCCCGCCCCGCCCCGTCCCGCCGCCTGAGAGGTGGGCTCCCGCCTCTCCTACCCCCGGGCCGTCGGGGTAGCCGTTAACAATTACTCTTAGCCAGCCTCGGGGCACCGGGCATCCTTCGCCGAGCACCCACGTCCCTTTCGGTGGCCCGAGGGCGGTCAGGCTGTGAACCCGCCGGGGCTCCGGGGCTGAGGCCGCTGGCTGTGCCCGGGGAGAAGTGCAACTCCAAGGCCCAGCCTGGCGCAGGAGCAGAAAGCGGGAAGGCTCGAACCTATCCCATAAAAAAAAATTAAAATAGTTTTTTTTTGTAAATAGCTTTTTTTTTTTTGTACACATCCCGACTTGGCAAGAGAAGCAGTACCAGGGGAAGCGGCCCACCTGTCTGCCGCCTCTGAGGGAGAGCAGCTGGGCTTGGGCAGCCATGAGTAAAAGTCTCACAAAGCACCCAGGAAGGTCTTTAAAAACAAGGAGAAAAAAGCCAACCCACTTAAACCCACCTCCCCCCAAACTCCCTCTTGGTGAAGATAATATATTAAGAATGTGACTTAGGGACTGTGTGGGCATCATCCTGTCCCAGCGCTGAAGAAAGAGGCCGCTGGCAAAATCCCGGCAACTGTTGTGCAAGGCAAATGCAGAAAAGGGTCTTCAAGGAGGGAGGGTAGGAGTTGTGCTGTGTCCAGTACAAAACCACTGCAAAATACAGCAAAGCATGAGAGCTAGGTACTTAGACAAGTGCTAGCGTGCCTGAAAAAATTCTGTGGGCTTGCCCATGCGTCTCAATAGAAACTGATTCAATTAAGATTTGGTTTTTAATTTTTCATCCTTTTTTTTTTTTTTTTCCCCTGTTAAAAGTAGATTACTTAGATCACTTAAGCTGAAGCTTTAATTAACCTAAAGTAAACTACTCTTAAAATGCCAAGGATCTATTTAAGCTAAAACGAAATAGTACCATTTTTCCTTAGGGAAAGTTTATGAAATCAGTGCTGAAACTCACTCCAAAGGTTTGCAACCCTTAAGGACTTGGCAGTCTAATACATCTAATCCCAAAATGTCCTTCAGAGGATGCAGGGTGAGAGGTACCTGAAGGTCTTAACTTCTTTTGCCTGCAGGCTTGCTTATGAGAGGCTGTAATGTTTATTGTTAAATCAACCCCTTATTAATAATCTAATAAATCAGTTAAATGGCCTAGCTAATAATGACATCACTATTATTAATGTGCAGTTTTGTAATTCCTCACACTGTACCAAGATCTGAGGTTATCAGTCTTGTTCATTACACAAAACTACCACTGAATTAAAGCTCTATCACCCAGCTCTCTACCGTGTCATGCTGCTTGTTTTTGGGGTGCAATATTATCTATGTCTGGACAGGGTTTTTTGTGGGATTTTTTTTTCCCCACAAAAAGGTCCCCCAAATTCCTCTCCATTTATCTATTCATATTGTCTGCATATGTTTACCTTGCACATGTTCTGAGACATCCCATCCCATTTTAGTACTGATTTCTCTACCTAGCTTCATTTAAGTCTAGGCACTTTATCCTATATGCAGCCAATTGACATACCAGAGCAAGACTTATCCTGTTAAATGTTTGGGTAGTTTTTTCCCCACTATTTTTCTGATCACATAGCATCCTGCTCTTAAGTGCTTAATTACAAAGACAAGTTTTTTGGACAATCTCCTGGTCTCCTGCGGTGTTCTTGTCTCTTCACCAGGGCCTGTGTTCCAGCAGGACCTCTAGATCACAAATTGTAACCCATTTCTGTAGCATTAGGAGCTCTGAAAGTTGAAAACATTTATTCTGCTACTTGGAGAATGTTTAGACTTGGTCACCCCAGAAAGCTCAAGCAAAGCAAGTATCAGAATACCCAGAAATTCTTAATAAACAGCAAGATAGTGTTGAATGAGTTATTATATAAACAGCTTGAGAAGTACAAAGTTGATTCAAATTACGGGCCAATGAGAAAGAGAGACTGACAATGAGAGGGTGAAAGGCTTTGAAAATAAGGAAAAGTTATTTGTGATTAAAATCGAAGAAGTAGTTGTCACTGGAACAAGACACAAAAGAGGAATGACAGCTCATCTTCAGCTATTGCGAACTAAATACACTTCAGTCCTGAAGTGTAGGAGTTGGCATAGGCAATAAAAAACTTAATTTGTATGTGCTGATTTCGCACATGACTTGACTTAATAGTTCTTAATATGATTCTGCAGATAGTCCTGGAATGTATGGCCTACCAGCTCCAGCTGCACATAGAAAGTTGAAAATAATGTCATGAGGGCCTGTTGAAATTTTGAGTCATCAGAGAGTGCACAAGAGCACAAGCTGCATAAATCATGGAGTGGAAAAATATTTTTGTACTATGATTTAGAAATAATTATAGAGAATGATGTTGAAAGTAATGTCAAATTTCCTGCTCATTACTTCTAAGTAAGTTTCCAGAATAACATACTAAAGATGATGACATCTTATAAACGACAAATTCTGAAGATAAGCAAGCTCTGAAATATCCAATTGACAGTGTTTTCCAATATTCCTCCAGAGCATAAGCAACAGAGTCCTCCTGACTTAAATGAACTCGTGTAAATTCTCTGTACTATTGTGTTGAGCAACATTATAAAGCTCCAGCAGTTTTCATCAGTGTTGAAAAATTGCCTGTCATTGCTGGGTAGAAAAAGCAGGGAATTCATGAGTCTGTGGAAACTTCAAGAACACAAATTGGGGTAGAATTTCATCTGTAACATTTAGGGAACAGTTTAGCCATTGTTAAAGTACAGTCATTTTTCTGGTTTGGAATTTCACATTTTGTCAATGAGTTTGTTCTAGTTATACATGTAAATACCAACTTTACAGGTCAACTTTACAACAATATTTAGTCACTGTTTTTTAAGTTAACTGACATTAATTTCTATGGTATAGTAATTACAGCTAATCCATACAGGTCCAGAGGTTCATCGGTGCACTACAGTTATTAGATTAGATTAAATTATTATTAGATTACAGTTATTAGATTATTAGATTACAGTTATTAATTAGATTAAATCTCTACCATGAGCTACCTACATGTTCATGTGACTGCTTCTTTCCTCCTAGTCTGTTTTGTAATTTCAGAATTTTTTATCAATCTTTAAAGTATTTTTTGGTAATTTTCCATTTCTAGGTCCACCTATGCTACCAAATCCTATTGTACATATAGAAAGGTGTTCCCTGTAGACCTTGGATGTCAAACAACATTAATTTCAGCATATGAGTTTACTCATAGTGGATTGGGGAATGTTCTTTGAGATTTAATAATTTCAAGTGTTTTCTGCTGCTGCAACAGTTCCCCACTATTTGCTATTTCACTTCTTTGGGTCAGCAGTTCCCTCAGGGTTAGACCACCTCTTATTCCAAGCTCTCTGGTTTCTCAAGAACAAGAGGCAGCTTGTGGGAACCATCCTTCCCTGATGCACAAGTTTCCAATACCAAGTTCTGGATATCTTAATGAAAAATCAGTTCTTTTCTTAGAGGAAAAAAAAAAAAAAAGACAACATAATTAGAAAAACAGTAAAACATCATTTCCTCAGGCTAATACCTGCAGGCCAGAATAATCTTCTGTCGTCCATTTTGTCAAAATTTGTTGGAGCATGGAAGCCTCATGATGATTTATACATTTGCCTGTTGAGTTCTTAGTTCTTTAAAAGAGCTTTGGCCACTGTCAGAGGTGAGATGGTGGGCTAGTGGGATCTTTGGTCCTGTTCAGTACAGGAACTCATGCTTTTATGGTCTCATGGTTTTTTTACAAACTAAGAGGAGTTGTTTTGTTTGCTTACTTGCTTACCTTTGGGTAAGTATCTCTGCTCCTGTGCTACTCTTTATGCAAACTGAGTTTAAAGGTGAAATGGGAAATATGTTGCTGTACAAGGTTTTTTGATGTTTTCTGTTTTCAGCAACCTGACAGAAACTAAGGGTTTGTCTCAGGTTTACTGCCACTTTTTTATACCATGTACGCTTTCAGACTTTTTTCTCCCAGATTCTAATTTATGTAGTAGGACCTTGTCTCCTTGAGTTGTTCCCCAAGTCTAACTAATCCACATAATTTCTGATTTTTCGCTCAGACCTACTGCTCAGATGTCACCAGATGAAGGTGTTCTGTGTTGACACTGGTTTATGGTGTTGGATTTGTTTTGATGCAGACCATGATGGCAGTTATGTGTGGTGTGTACTGATTCACATACCAGGAAGGGCGTTGGAAAACATCTGTTTCTTGCATCTGCAGTCTAGATGATTCTGAATGTTCTTATTCATTAGTGTCAACAAATGATAGTCCAGTTATTAGTGGCACTGTAGAAATCCTAGATTAGGCTGTCAAAGTGCTTTACCAAAGCCTGCTCAAGGTTCCTGAGCTGTGTGGGCACATTGTGAACATTGATGAAGATGAAGGGCCTATGTCATGGAATCAAGGAATCGTGGAATTGTCAGAGTTGGAAGGGACCTCTAGAGATCATCTAGTCCAACTCCCCTGCTAAAGCAGGGTTGCCCAGAGCACATCACTCAGGACAGCATCCACGTGGGTCTTGAAGATCTCCAGAGAAGGGGACTCCACCACCTCCCTGGGCACTGTCACCCTCACTGTGAAGCAGTTTTTTCTCATATTTAAGTGGTAACTCCTATGTTCCAATTTATGCGTGTTACCCCTTGTCTTCTCACTGGCAACCACCAAAAAGAGTCTGGCTCCCTACTCCTTCAAACCACCCTTTAGATACTTATAAGTGTTAATAAGATCTACTGTCAATCTACTTGGCAGAGGGGCCTCTCAGAAGGAGACTACTATTGAATGTCTCCATGGGAATCTTTACTAAGAAGCAAAAGATTTATTGAAATTAGGGTATAGATAGTGAAGAAAAGAAGCTTTGGAGAGTGGGCCTCCTACTTGTTCTGCTGCACCATCCCTCATTCCTTCAGTGGCAGTAGCATCGAAGCCTGCTGAGCTTTCTGGGGCTCTGATTGCTGAAGGTAGGCAATGAAACCAGGCTGTTTTGCCATTCCCCTCAGGCTAGTTCCAGAAGCAATCACATCTGCCTTTTGCTTTCAGATAACTGTGATAATACACACATTAATTAAATAGACACTTGTGTTATTAACATAGTACGTGATTTTAATTAGTAAATAGTTATTTTCTAGACATATTGTATTATTGGAATGAGTATGAATAAACAAGAACAAGCAAATCAGAATTATTCTCTTGCAATTTCATATTTATTTAAATACAAAACTAGTGGCAAGTCACTTTGCTGCTTGAGAAGCAGATTGGAGAGTAGAGAGTTCTTTGTTGCCCCATTCAGCAGGTAGGGGATTTCTCCTCGATCCTTCACAACTGAACTGAGTGTGGTTGGAAGACTGGTGAAATGGATGGAGCTCCATTTTGGAGGTCCAGATACCTTTGGACCAGGCCTCTGAACACGTACCAGGTGTAATATCTTTGATGGAAGTTTCTTCATGTCTTCTGTGTCAGACTCATACTGGTAGTATTGCTGAAGGATGTCTATGCTGCTCTTCAGGAATGAGATTCTAGGCAGGGCATGTTTCTAAATTGCCTGTCATATAAGCAATGCTTCCCAGAGATCCCAGCACCAAGTGGAAGGGGTTGGCTTATGCCCTCGCTGCAATTACTAGCTCAATACTGGTAGTAGAGCAGGCTGGCTCCTTCCATACTGTGTTCCTCAACGTCTCCTCTGGGTCTTTTGCGGCACCACTGTGGCTGAAATAATGCAAAAGCATGAAACAGCCCTCCTGAGCGCTCTTATGGCATGGAACTAAGGCTATATATGTCCTGGGATGTGGTTTATGAGATATTCGAGGGGCAGAAATTGCTGCAATAATGTTGAAGGATGGTAGAGAGCGGAGGGGGTCAGTTGCAGAGTGGACACAGCAAACTTGGGGCAGTTTCAACCAACTGGCTTTTGTGATCATTCCCTGGAGTAAATTGTTCCCAGCACTGTGCCTGTACTTTGAGAGAGAACCATTTGGAACTGCCAAGAGTAGGGGAGTGATAAAACTATTAAGCTATAGTTGGTTTTGTCTCAGTGCCCTGGAATGTTTAGCAGTGTAGATGTACACAAATAATCAGTTATACTTGGAGGGTCTCTTGCAGGTGCACCTGGGCGCTTTCTTGCAGGTTTGTTGTCTACATGAACTGCAGGTCTGGTCTTTCGGGCAGCTTTGGATTTGCTCTCAGAAGACTATAAGTGTTTTATAAAGCTCTAAAAGGAAGTTGATATGGGTTTCATTTAAATCCATGACAGTTTTGTCATTAGCAGTGGGAAGCAAATCTTATCCTTAGCGAATTGTTTTTCTCTTTTTACAATAGCAGTATTCTGTTCCCAACAAACTACTGTACCAGGAATATTTTCTGCAGCTGAAGTGAGCTCATGCTGAAGATACTGGTATGTGATAAGAGCTACCACTTGGTGGCAACCACTCCATGCTTTATTTAGCTTGAAAACTCCACAACCAGCAAGCTGAGAAAATTTTGAGTTCCTGGCTTGACATTCTTTATAGTTATTTAAAATACTTAACCCTACACTGGTCTTGATTGATATGCTCAGGGCTTGACATGTGCATGACCCACCTTCTCCTTGTATTTTAGTGGAAGTATACACATTTATTGACCTTGCAGTTCACTTGAATAATCAAAGTGATTAAACTTTAGCTTTGTCCTGTTCTTTGGAAGACTGTACAACTATTTTTTAAAACTTATTTAAATTCTTGGACCCTTGGTCTTGATCTTACCGTGTACCTCAGTTTAAAACAAGCTTTGATTTTAGATAAGTCAATTAGAAGCAAAAATAGTGTAGAACTGGTTAGGAGAAGAGTGTTCTTGAAATGAGTTCTTGAATCTTTGATTTCCACTTTTCAAAAGAATAATGTTCAGATTAATTCTGGAAAGCGTGTAACATTAGCATTACTAATAAATTAAGGTTTATGAGGAGATGTAAATAGTTGCAGATTCACTTTACCTAATTTTTGACATTCAAATGTGACATTGGAAATATATGTAACCAACCAAAATCTTAATTTGGAGATCTTTGTCTGTCTCTAAAAATATATAGTTTATATATATATAAATAACAGTCTCATTCAGTTTGATTCTCATGAGTACCTATGTTCAGAATTAAAGTTGCAAGCCCATCATCCTTGTGTTTGTTGTCAAAGTACTGTGAAAAGAAGCAAGATAAATTATTTTAAGTGGTTGGTAAATAAGAAGAAATCAGATCTTTGGTAGCTTAGTGCAGGAATCCTTAAGTCAGCAGTGTTTTTCTGATAGTCTTATGAATCAAGATAATCTTAGACTGAGAATCAAGAACTTTTCAGCTGCTCAAGTCTTGGCCTGCAAATCCTTGGTCATTTTGGGGAACATAATGTAGTAATGAGCATGGTGTGAGATCTAAATAAATGTCATTTGGCAGTTTGTGGAATGGTACTGGAACAATACTTCTACTTTGGAATATTTCATCCATAAAATCCACATGTGACAGTAATTAAATAAAAAAAAAATAATTATATGCTTGACATCTAATTGCATTATGTGAAGACAATTGAATGGTAGGTGACATTTGAATCTTATTCATTGCTTTCACACCTAGATTCTTTGTCTTCTGCTTAGAGGTGAGGTTAGAATGTTGAAGGTTGTGGGTTTTTTTTTAAATTTAAAGGAAATTTTGTTAGCCATTCCTAGGTAATCGGAGAGTTGGAGGAGACCAGACACATCGCAATACTTTTTAGACTTTTTTTCCCTATGAATGAAAGCAAAATAAAATTGAATAAAAACGTCTAAAAGGTTGATATCAAATAGTTATTAATAAATGAGATCACTAGTACTTTTGGAGGCAAGAAAAATATTAACTATTAAAAGATTGCCCCTGATGGAAATGTGCTGACTTATTTTGTAATGTTATTTTCAGCACAATCTGATGAATCTCCCATTCCTCTTTGCTGCCTGTATCAGTGTGGTGAGGCTTGTGCTTTAAAAATGCAGTCATGATCCTCTTTGCTAATTTGCATTTTTATGAAACTAGGTAAAGAAATAATCTGAGTTAATTTCTTCTTGGAAGTTAACTCTGTCTGATACTTCCAGGAACAATAATACATGACAGAGTTCTGCGTTTCCACCAGAATAATCAGTCATGTTATCAAATGACCGTGAAATCAGAGAACAGTTCAAAATTTTCAGGATCTGGTATTTCATTACATCTCTCTAGTCCTTCAACATTACTCTGTGTTATTGCTGTATACATTAAAAAATTCAGTTAGGAACAGGCCTGTATTGAAGAAAACCAAAGTATATGCGTCAGTCTGCTTCTAGAGGGCAGCAAATGACTGTGTTTTAGCCACAAGAGAAAATACAAAATTCACATTTCTGCCAGCAAACCAAAGGCACAATCCAGCATCTTGTAGTTAATGGCAAACTTCCCATTTTCTTTGATGGGAACAGGATCGGGCCCTGTTGCTTTCCTTGCTGTCTTCCCAATCCCACTTTTTACGTGCATAAAAACCATTGAGCTCCTTTTATAAGGCGTCATTGTTTTAAACAGAGTGAATTATGGATGCAAATGTTAGGTTTTTACTAACATTCTGAGGCTACAATTCATCTGATACAAAAAAAGTACATGACATAATTTTCATAGTATTTATCGAAATATTAGCCCATTGGGGGGTTTAATCTGTTTTGTATTGTGGTATTTAAAGAAATGTGAATAATTTTTTTTCTCTGCTCATGCATGGTAGAGAATGGTGGGGGGTTCTCCCAATTTTGGAAAAAACCTACTGAGAAATTCACAAGTATTGCTTAATGCAATCAAACAAAAGAAATATGGTAAGTAAAAGTTTTGTTTTAAATGCAATTCACTTCTATTTATGCATAGTTTTTTCCATTGCCCTCCTTACCATAGCACTGGTATATTCACATGTAAGCTTATACCAGTGGTGTAATTTTAACGGTGATAAATTGCCTGAACATCTCATAATCATTATATTTTCCCTGGTAAGTCGTCTATCTCTATAGAGATTGTTGTTCTAACTTTGTAGCCCCTGTGAAACCATGCTCTTCCTTTTCTCTCAGAAAAAAAAATACATGATTTGTTCTCAAAATTGCATTAGTTGAATTTGTGCAGAGACAGAGGAATAGGAACTGGTCAGAGAGCAGCTTCACAGAATCACAGAATCACCTAGGTTGGAAGGGACCTTTCAAAATCATCTAGTCCAATCAATAAGAAAAAAACAAACAAAAAAGAAACACACCCAAAACAACACCAATCCACTACTATTCCGTATCCCCAAGCACCACATCAACTGCTCCAGCATCTCAATGTCTTTCTTGTGGTAGGGGGCCCAAAACTGGACACAGTACTCGAGGTGGGGTCTCACCAGTGCCCAGTACAGGGGGATG
>BJBW01005849.1:70289-89162 GCA_004320125.1 Scolopax mira
TCCAGATCCCTCTGCAGAGCCTCTCTACCCTCCAGCAGATCAACGCTCCCACCCAACTTGGTGTCATCTGCAAATTTGCTGAGGGTGCATTCGATCTTCTCGTCCAGATCATTGATAAAGATGTTGAAGAGAACAGGTCCCAGTACCGAGCCCTGTGGGACACCACTCGTGACCGGCTGCCAACTGGATTTCACTCCATTCACCACCGCTCTCTGGGCCTGGTCCTCCAGCCAGTTTTTACCCAATGGAGAGTATTCCCATCTAAGCCATGAGCAGCCAGTTTCTCCAGGAGAATACTGTGGGAGACTGTATCAAAGGCCTTGGAGAGCTTTAGAGAGCATGTCTTTATCTTTTATCTCTTTGTCCCTTTGCTTAGGAAGAATTTAAGATTTGTGCTCCATGTACCTAGGGAATAATCTGGCTGCAGACAGAGAACTGTAAAGCTTCTTTAATGTATGATTTATTCCTCTTGGCTACCTGTGAATGTAGAAGACTGATAAAAGCCACAAGTTTGGTACATTCTGATAATGCAAAATCTACATTGTTGTCTGGGAACACGGCTCGTATATCCTCTGGCCTAGAGGGCATTTTTACCAAGTGTTGGAAATACTGAGTTTTACTGAGTATCAGAAATAACAGCCAGTGTGACAGAATAAGGCTCTGACTGTCATAATTTCAGTGTTATGCAAGTCAAGAAATGAGATTGCTCCAATAATCCATTGCTCCAATAGTCCATTGTTCCAAGAGTCCATTCCTGGATACTGCTCCGGGCCCAGAGCTGCTGGGATGAGGATGGATTTTGGAACTCATGGCTCTTCTGGAGTCTGAGGAAGCTCACAGCTAGTTTCTTTGTCTTTGAGACAGTACTTATTTCTTTTCACCAGTGAGTGAATGAATCTAGTAGTAACCCTGGTGCAACTCAGATCACATCTCAACTGCATTTTTAAAAATTACTCTGGAACTGCTTTTTCCAGGTCTCCATTAGTTCTTCCTCTGTTTTCAGTGCTGGTCCTGGGTATCTGTGTCTGAAACCATTTACAGTTCTGATTCAATTTTCTAATAGAGAGAAATCTGAAAAGTGTTTCTCACCATAGTTTCAATTTTTCTTTTCAATGGTTATGAATAAAACATCACGTAAGGGGAAAAAAAAAAAAGCTTTTGTTGTCTGCTTCTGAAGTGTACAAAGGGAACATAGAATATTCTGTGTGACTTAGTGCCTGAAAAAAATCACAGCAAGGTTTCTAGAAAAGTCAAGAGGTGAAATACTTTAGCTAGATATGATATCTTTGAGATGCCTCAAGCAGGGCAATAGTGTAGAATTTTCCACCCATAAAAAGAGAGGTTTTGTTCTTCTCCAAGGTTTATGTTTAGTTTTTGGCAGTCTGCGTATCTAGAAATGATGATCTTTGCAGTGGCATAGTTGTTTCTCAGAATAATTATTCATTACTCATTTCTGAAATATCTGCCCAGATACTGACCCACAGCGTGCTCTAGTTTAGGCTACCAAGTGTATTGCTTCTTGGTTGCTGATGTCTTCAGCATGTGGTACTTTATTGTGTTGGCCACAGAAATGTGCTATAGTCTTGCAGTAGCGATGAGTGTGGTTCTGTGGCTTTCAGCTTTAATTAAGCTTAATAACATAATACATATACAGCAAATAACATTTCCCATATTTGAAGTATGGTTCTACTCTGAAATGCAATAATTTTAAGATGATAGTAACAAATTCAACAAATAAGATCCTTGTTCTAGTCAAGTTATAAGTGACTACTAACTGAAAGACATTTCCCTATCTGCCCTTCTTTTAACAGGGCAGAGTCAGTGCCCGGCATAAAAAGTTCCAGAAATAGGGTCAACAGTGCTTTCCCTTGCTCTAATATAAGCCTTGGTGTTGAAAGTAAAGTACTAAGTTGATAATAAACTGACAGAATTGAAACAAGAAATTAATGACTTTTGACAGTATGAAAATGTGACGTTGGTGTTACTTTTCAACCTCAGTGCAGGAAATGGAATTGGTGTATTTGGGGGCAAATATACTGCCCTACGGCAGCACTTCTCTTATTAAGAAGCTACCTCTGAGGATATCTGCCTCCACCTGAGTTTTTTATATAGTTATTTGTTAAGCTATCAGTAAAGTTTTGACTAGATCTCAGTAAGCAAACTCAATCTTTTATTCACATTTCAGCAAAGACATCAACATAAATCGCTGAAGGTAATTTAAAAATCTGGGAATTGCTGTCACTTTTTACTTTCTTATGCTATGGAGTGCATTTTTTACACGATTATACTGAGGTAGGGCTTTTTTTTTTCTGGTTTTGATTGCTTTCATTCAGTTTACAGGATTTTCTTGTCAGCTCTTTTAAAGTAGCCATGCTCTCTTTTGAATGCAGGAGAAGAAAAGAGAGCAAGCCAGCTTGGCAAGGCTTAAGCTCAAGTTCAAAGCGATGGGGTAATTAGGGTCCGAGATAAGCAAGGAGGATTTAAGATGAACTCAGAGGTGTCGATACCTTCCCAGTTTATAGCGGTATTGAGGCACAGCTGTGCTGCAGGCCCTGGAGACAGCTCTGTGGTGTGCTGCTGATGGAGCTAGAAGTGTGGCAAGGAGCACAGGGGATGGATGGCTCATGATTGTTCCCATCAAAGAGCCGGCCCGGTGGTGTGTGAGCTGACTCTGAGAGCTGGTGTCTCCACACAGCAGCGTGGGGCACCTCACCTGGAGGTCTGCTTTCTTTGGATGGGAGGTGGCTTTGTATTGCTACAGAGAAATGGTTATGATTGGTTCCCAGTTTATTACACAAAACTGGAAACAAGCAGGAAGCCTGTCCTTCTACTTTAATAAGACTGGCCATCTTTACAAGCCAATAAAAAAACCCCAAACTCCTCAGATTGACTGGAGTAAAATAAATGAAATTAGTCTTTGTGGCTGCTTTGAATTCCCTAAAAAAAATCCCAGTATCTCACTCATCTGTACAGTTTGTTCCTGGTGCACGAACTGTCCATGTGTATATGCTGGAGCTTCGTGCACACGCACACAAAACTGAAAAATCACTTCCAGCATACATCAGACACATTAAAAATAGAGGTTTTACTTAATAGCATTGAAAATAACTTTGTTTATACAGTCTACAAGCTTTCATTTCAAATTCTTCTTGAGACACTGCTATCAGATGAAGAAGTCATGCTACGCTATCTTTTTCTACAGGTTCCTTACTTTGACAGTCACTTACTTGATTTGTTAATGAGTGAGGTGAAAGTTGACTCAATCAAGCAAATCTTTAAAGAGCAGCACTAAGCAATGGGACTATTGCTTAAACCTTGTTTTCAGTGATCAAGACAACTCAAGGAAACCAAATCTTTTGACGAAAACGAATCTCAAAGCTAAGAAGAAAATGCCATACACTAAGAATAATGTAATAAAGGATTTTCCTTATGTCTTTACCTAAGGTTGCAATAAAGTTAACACAAAAGAGATAAACGGCTGCTCATTTTTACCCTTTAAAAGATTGTATTAACCATGGCCTCTGCTTTTTTTCATAAGTAGAGAAGAGGCACTCAAGAAAAATCTCCTGGAAATGGCTGTGTGAATAGGGACAAGGTGTGTTCACTGCAGAGGTTCAGCTGGTGCTTGCCAAAAGGCTTGGAAATGTTGTGTCAAGAGTTGTTTTGGGTGGGCCTGCCCGTGTCAAGGTAGAGTTCTTCCCGGAGAGTTTGTCATCCTGGCTGCATAGGGGACCACCTTGTCGTGCCACCTTCTTGCCGTGATGCTGAATGCTCAACCTTATACTCTTTCTGGGGTGAAAAGGGAAACAACAGCGATGGAATGTGTCACTTGAGGCGTGCTGGAGCATATGCAGAAGTTTCTCAGTTAATCGTAGCACGAGACTGCCAGGTCTTAGGAGTTTGAGCACACCTTCGAATAACATACGTGGAACTTTTCCTCATTACAGGCCAGAAAAACAAAATGACTAGGTTATTGCTCTAGAGTCAACAAAAAATGCACGGTGTACTTATAGTCACCTGCCGAGCTTGTGTGATAATGGTGACAAAGTAGTGTTGTTTTCTAAGATTATCTTAGCTAAAGCGATAAATCTTGGTCCTAACAATATATCAGAACCTTTTTTTCAACGGAGAAAAGGAAGACTTTTAAATGGGTGTGGTTTTCATTGTGGACTCAAATAATGGAAATATCAAAATGTTTCCCATAATTTTTTTTAACTACACAGTTTAAAGCAGAATCATGCACCATATGCATGATTATTTTCAAGACATTAATAATACACCATTACAGTGTGTCCAGCTCTAAGAGATATACTCCAGCTTTGAACTTCGATAATGTATCATCATGATAGTGTATCATTGCTAACAGATAATGCCGAAGTAAAGTGTATACAGATTAATGGAAAACTGGGAAATTATTTTTTTTCAACTAATTGTTTAGGTCACGTACTACATAATACATGAATACAGGTGATAGCTACATTATTATTTATTCTTAAGGTTGTGTAGCTTAAGTTTTTGTATACTGCACTGTGTCTGTCAAAGAGTTTAAGAGTTACAAGGGAGATTTACTTCTGTCAGCTTTGAAGATGAGGAAATTATGAAGCATGTCCCCCAAAGGTGGTTGATTCTATATTGCACAGTTGAAAGAAACTTAAAATGTTTTGTAGTTCATATAAATTACTTCTAGGTATGGACTGCACAACTGCGATTTTATATTCTTCTAGGAATATGAAAAGAAGGAAAGCACAGAGATATTTCCAGTGACAGTTAACTACTCCTGTTTCTTTCAAAAGGTGCTAGAAGATTTCTATGGACACACTTTTAAAATTAAAAAGGTTTGGTTTTGTGTGTGCTGCAGCTTAAGACATAATTTGTTAATTGAACGGTGAATTACAACAAAAAGCTTGTGACAATTTTTGGCCATAGGCATTCCTATGTAAAGTAGACTTCACAAAAGGAGAGAGAAAAATGGAAAGTGATGGTGAAAAAAGTGCTGTTATTTTAGTAAATTATAAGCATGGTTGGCAAAATAGTGGGTTCTGAGAGATTCAGTTGAGCGTGTGTGTTTGTTCTGGGAGTCAGAAAGTCCTTGCTTATCTCTGCTGCAGCAACAGGAGGATACATTCCTAACACAGACATACTTGGCCAGTTTACAGAAATCTGCTAAAGACTGATTCGGCTAAAGCTGACCTTCAATTAAGTTAATTTTTGTTGTATACATAAGAATTGATTAGAAAACCAAAAGAGAGTGAAATTTGTTACAACTGTTAAGTATCATTTGAATAATGAATTGACGCTTGTGGCAATTTACCCTTATATTTGATAGTAAGAGGAATGCATACTTAAAAGGAAAATGCATAATATACTAAAAATAAAACATTTTTCTTAACCGTTCTTTAGAATGAAGCATTGTTCATTATTTTTTAAATGAGATAGTCCTGTCTCTTTTTCTGGACCATCTCAGCTCTTGGGTTCCCTTTTCTAAACCAACAAGTTCTTGGGTTTCCTTTTCTAAAAATACAGGTTTATTGAGATAGCACCAAATAAAAATAGAGTGCATAGAGAGATACTTGATGCATTGGATCTACTCTTCTGCTAGAGAAAATGTAAATGTAACTAGACAGGATTTTTTTCTTCATTTAACCTTGTGCTTTCTGAGTAGGAGCTTGGAGTCCTGTTGATTTCTTCACTCAGGTTTTGGATTATACTAATTACCCATTTCACCAATATGTTTAGTTTGTTGGGGGTGTGGTGTTTTATTTTCAAGTTGCAGCTGTATGACCACTTGCTGATTTGCCTTTGTGGGTGGAAAGCAACTTCCATGACCACAGGGGAATAGAGGTTAAATAGTCTTGATTGTATGTAGAGGTCTGGAGGCATCAGAGAGCTCCAGGAGGTAGCTTGCTCCTTGGTGAGCTACGTTCTGTGCAAGGCTGGAGAACTTCTGATGGGATCCCACCAATTGCCCTTCTGCCAAGGAGTCACCTGACACTCCTTTTTTAATTCTGCTCTGGACCCATTAGTCAAGTCATCAAAGTTCTGAGAAGAATCTTTGAGAAGCCTCCCATGGGCTTTGCTTTTCAAGGCACAAGGCTGCAGTCCCAGCTGCCCGAGGAGTGCAGCAGGAGAGCTGCCTCCAGCAGATTGTAGGAGCTCTTCTAGGTTCCTATGAGGTCCCTGACTAGGTCTGTAAGTTTCGCACCTGCTGAACGTTGGTTTTGTGCATACATGTGTTTTCAGAGGAAAGGCACACTTGGGAATATTTACTTCAGTAGTTATGAGTTGTCTGGGCTGGCAAGGCAGCCAGTAGCTCTTGAAGGCAAGACCTGGTGGACAGCATCAGCTGAGTGCCGTACAGGGAAAGCATGCTGGGGAGCAAAAGGCAGCTGATGGTTGAAATTGCAGCTGAAAACAGTTAGGAAATACATCCAACATCCTTTCCTTTGGAAAGCAACACGGCAAAGCGTAAATTTGAAATTGAAAGTTAAGATCTGTTCAGCCTGGAGAAGAGAAGACTGAGAGAGGATCTCATCAAAGCTTATAAATATCTAAAGGGTGGGTGTCGAGAGGATGGAGTCAGACTCTTTTCCAGGGTGCCCAATGAAAGGACAAGGAACAATAGGCACAAACTGGAACACAGGAAATTCCATCTGAACATGAGGAAAAACTTTATTACTTTGAGGGCGACAGAGCCCTGGAACAGGCTGCCCAGAGAGGTAATGGAGTCTCCTTCTCTGGAGGTCTTCAACACCCACCTGGACATGTTCCTGTGTAACTTGCTTCAGGTGAGCCTGCTTTGGCAGGGAGGATGGACTGGATGATCTCCAGAGGTCCCTTCCAACCCCTGCCATTCTGTGATTCTGTGATTTTGCTTTTCATTGACTAACCCCAGTTACAGTTTTGCAGCATTGGGGAGGTATGACTGGAGACACCACACCTGAGCTTGGCTCCCTGAGAGATCAGGGATCCTACCGAGGCACGCAGACCCTGCGAGATGTAGGCTCTGTGGTAGACTTCCAAGTTTGCAGGAAAACCCCATGGCTTTTATGAGATGCAGGTAGAGCAGCAAGCCTGGATGCTACCAGTGGCAGAATCGAGCCTTTCTCTTGTTAGTAATAGTATGCTATGCAAAGCTTTAGTAATCAGCTGAGAGGAATTCTTTTGAAAAATCAAAGTGATCATTAGCTTACACTGAGCTGACACCAGAAATGAGTCAGAAGGGGTTTGGGTCTGAAAGCTACCCCATAGGGCATGGACGTGCATCCTCAAGCTTTTCTCTTCTTGCCCTGGGAGGGCTTGCCCTCATCCTGTTCATAACACTTTGACTTTCTGCCTGATGTTGGTAACTTTTGAAAAGTTGCCACAAGGCAGAATTATCTGATTCACTGGTACTTCTGCAAATTCTCAAAAAAAAGGCCCAGGCCACGGGGAAAGAGTCAGTTTAAGGATTTAGCTGATGTATAATCATTATTTGTTGTACTGTCTGGAATCTTTTATTGAAGTGGATGAATGGAGCAATACTGAATAAATAAAAATTTGAAGATAGGGTTTTCCAAAGTGCATTGATCTTGTTATGTTCCCACTTCATGGGCTTTAACTGATATGCCAGGCCAATATTTACCTCCCCACGTTTTCCTTAGGGCTGCTCTATGTACTAAAAGATGCAGGCAGAGGGCTGAAAAAAATTATGAAGCAGTTTTGCAGTGGAAATAATTTTGCTGCAATGACTTCTAAGAAGAAGGAGAGGCACTGAAATAGGAGAGCAAAATGAATCAAATAAACTGCTGGTTTCTCCCAGAAGCTCCAGAATGTTATTCCTTGTAACATCGTCAGGAGGTGTACCAAACAAAATTTATGTTTAAAGGCCCTTCTTGGTTTCTAGAATAAACACTGTGGCATAAGGAGAGGGATAGTGCAAACTTTATGCTCCTCCTCTCCATACTTGACCCATTAACAGAGTTAAAATGAACTGAGTTAAAAATGAACTTTGCAGGCAATATGAAAATAACTAAAAAGAAAGAAGCAGGAATTCACCTTTTTTTTTCCTCTACCACGGCACTGTTTTGGGAGAGACAGAGAGAGGAGCAAGTTCAGGGCAGACAGCAGCAGCCTGGCAAATTGACAAAATCCATAGTCTTTAAGTTAAAAAGATCCAACTTGTTTTGAAACTTTCGCAGCTTGTTCTAATCTTGTGGGGGAGATTTTTTTTTTTTCCCCCTCACTATGTAGTTTCTGGAATTTTAGAGGTTTAATATTTGCTGAGGCCTCTTTATGAGACCGTACCCCCAGCAGAAACTTGTGTTTGGTTGTCAGAGAAATGGGTCAAGGTACTAGGCTGTCTGTCCCCAGCTGGTGATGGTGATTGCTCTCCAGACAAGTAAATCTGCACCATCTTGAAGAGAGAGGGCAATTTTTAATAAGTCATTACACATTAAATCCCCCTGTAGCAACCCTATACCTTTTTTCCTTCCAGATAGAAAACTTCAATTTCTGATGTAAATTTATTCATGGCCATTTGTGTTCATGTTTGTTTTGATTTATATAGCTCTTTACAGCCCTGATGTTACCCACTTTTATATCCCTAGAGAGTAATCATATCTCATCTGGGACTTTGTTTTGCTGGGTTAATAATCTGAGCTCTTTGACTCATTTTATTTTCTTTCCAAATTGTTCTTTTAGACCATCCCAGCATCTCTCCTGATCTTCCTGAAAATGGGTACCAAAGCTGATGCATAGTGTTCCAAATCAGGATGTACTGTTGGCAGTACTGCCAATGGCAGTATTGCCAATCCCCCTTCTACATTATTTCATTAATCCTAAATTGCATGATTTGTCATACCAAAATCACCTCCAGGGTTGACACCTTTGATTAGGATCAGCCATTTAATCAGCCAAAACCTCCTCATGGTATTAGTAAACTAACTGGTAACAAAAAATCTTGTTATTAGCCCTAAAGTGCAGTAATTCACACTTCATACTATACATGTTATTCTCATTCCTGCTACATCAGGCCTCAAGATTATCATGGACACTTCACAATAAAAAAGAAGACGTGATCATTGTCACAAGGAACTTGTAAACTTATTCAAAACATGACACTACTTGATGGTATCAAGACTGAGGCAAATCAATAAGCTCACAGTGTAGCTCAGAAAGACTAATACATAGCATGCTGGGATTAATAATGTTTTGTTTAATGACTAAACTTAATAATTTTATATATTAGTAGTAAAGTAGCTGAGAAAATCTTGAAAGTTATCATAAAGGGTATTCAGCATAAGGTAGGGGATGTTATTTTATCACTACATAATACCTTGTAGCATCCCCATCTTTGGTTCTGCGTGCAATTCTGGTCTCTGCATGTCAGAGGACAGAGTGGAGCTAGAGAAGGTACAAAGAAGACACCTAAGATGATTAAGAGGATGGAATAGTTGCCTTATGAGGAGAAACCAGAAAGGCTGAGACTCTTCAAACAGGAGACAAGAAAGCTGTAGGGGTATGACTAAGCTTTGGGAAACTGGAGATGCAGGGTAAGCTGACCACACAACCGCTTTTTAGCAAACTTCTCGGTACTAAAATGCAGGGAGCTTGGTGAAGCCAGTAGGAGGCTGGTTTAAAACAGATGAAACACAGTACTTCCTTTTCTTCAAAGGCAGAGAACTGCTGGATTTACATGCTGCAGAAGTCTGGAGACAGTATAAGCAGGTTCAAAACAGATTAGACAAGTTTGGTCTAATCAGGTCCAATTAGATCAAGTTACTCAGGCTCACATCTAGTCAAATTTTGAACAACTTGAAGGATGGAGTATCCACAGCCTTTCAGGGCAAACTGGTCCAGTGTTTCACTGCCCTTCTAGTGGAAGAGGTTTTCCTAATCTTTAGTGGACATTTCATATATTCCATCTTGTGTCTTTTGCCTCTGGTCACACCACCTTTCACCTCTGAGCAGAGAGTGGTTCCATCTTCTCTGTACCCTCCCATCAGGTAACTGAAGGTAGCAGTAAGATGCCCTGCGAGCCTTCTTTTCTCCTGGTGGAACAAAGCCAGGTTTCTTATCCTGTCCCCACACATTTTGTGCTCCAGCTCTGACCATGTTGATGGCCTTTCACTGGCTTTGCTGAAGTATGCCCATGTTTTTCCATTGTGTATTGCAATGAAATTTGTGAAGTTGAAGCCGTAGTATTTTGACCTGATATCTTCCTTTTTGTATTTGTCATCTCAACGAGTTTTTAAATCTGGAGGGACAATAATATCATATTTACTCCTAGCACTAAAGTATATGACATCCAGTCACTGATATTGCTGATTCTACATTTTGGGTTTTCAACTTGAGAGCGCTATAACTCCCCAAATATTCAAAGTGACAATTGCAAAAATATTCTTCTTCCGCCTTCTAGAAATAATGTCATAAACATTGTCAAAATTCATTAAGTTTAAAGGGCAGCAAGGTCTAATCTCTGCATAAGGGACAGGATGGAAGCCACATGCTCCAGAATTTTAATGAGAATTCCACAGTTGACTTAAGCTGGCTGTTCCAGTGATGGAAAAGTTCCAGGTATTATCTGCATCCTCTGTACAGACTTTCCTCTTTTTACCTCTCGGGCAGAAATCCATTGTGTAGCTTGAACAATGAAGCTGCTGATACTTCTGGGATTAAGGCTGTTGTAATGATAGTCCAGTCAGTCCACTGAAATCAGCAGAGAAAAAGCATTTAAAAGAGCAAAATGTAGTTCCTAAGGTGTATGTCTATTTTGTAGATACCTAAAAGAATGTATCAACTTGAAGATTTTCCTCCATCAAAAACCAGCAAAAAAAGTCAGATATCTGCTATGTATTGATTTACTCCACTGCTCCTAGCCTGAATTGGGTAATAGCTTGCCATTAGCTGGCAGTTCATCATCTAGTGGCATCTAATCAATAGATCAAGTGATAGATGCAGTTAATCTTATTTCTACATATCAATGTACAGATCAGCACAGAGTTTTGTTTGTTTCTCTTCATCCTCTTCAAGACTGATCCAAGGATTCCTATTCTTCATGACAGGATGGATCCAAAAACCTGCTGGGTACCCTCCTTCCCCTTCTGTAATTTCCCCATAACCAAGTCCAGACTTGATCAATTTGCATTACATTCTCAGTTCAAATTTAATCTCAATACAAACTCAATCTTCTCTTTCTTCGATCCCTTCTTTTCACATTTCAGATATACCATCAGCTCTTTCTGCACTTGATTGGGTCAGTAAAGAAGTTCTGCACCTGCTTCCCATCAGGTGTCACGTGGGTTCCTCTGAGTTTGTTTTTCTAACGCTATGTATAAACTAATTGGTGCACATGGTACAGCAATGCCCCTGCAGTCATAGTCCCCTGAAGGTTCAGGTCACGGGTAGATCTGACTCACTCATGTATTCTGGCTTCACTCCAGGGAAGACAGGGTATGTCGGGGTGAAGGAGCTGCTGTGTGTGCCTGCTCTTTGCCTAAATCCAGATTCCTGAGGAGGCTGGAAGTGCTCCAAGGTGCCCTAGCTTGGACATGGCCTAAAACACCATAACACCCAGGAAATTTTTTTTTTTTTTGTTTTTTTTGTTACTTATCTGTATTTGGACCCAAGTCAGATAAAATAGAAGGAAAATACGTGGCTACATTTGCAAGTCACTGCTTTTAGTAATGATACATTTGGATGTATTACACAAAGCAAAGAAATAACGCTCCTATAAATAACAATATGAACTCTCATTACTGATAAAAGTAGCAACAAATACAAATTAAAGCAAAGACACATCTGATCTAATTTTGACTTTTAAAAATCATGAACTTCGGATTTGTGTTTGACAGGTCTGTATTGATCCACTGGAGGAAAGAAAAAAAATAGTATTTCACTGTGGAGCAACTGAGATAAAAAGTGTTAGAGGAAAACATGTGAGTCATAGAAAATGACATTTAGACCCACAAATGAGTAGTGTGGGCAAATCAACTGAGGACAAGCAGCACAAGTGTTGAAATGACAGCAACAAAAAAAGAAAGATGAGAGGGATGCATGAAAAGAAGGAACCAAACAGCAATGATTGTGGTTGCTCTGGAATGGGCTGCTAGCTAGTGGGAAAAGTAATGGGTGCAGCTGGATGAATTACTGAGTTTTGGATTAATTTTGCAGCTGAGATGGTGACATAAACCACTTGTCACCAGGACTCTTTTCCTTGATTTATAACCTGGTCATTCATCCATCTCCAAACATCGCTTTCTCTGTAGCGTACACTTCTGAAATTGTGCCCCTCAAACTGGGGAAGTCAGTGGAACAATAAAGAAAAATACGGAGTTCTTTCAAGAACTAATAGTTTTGTTATCTTGTGTGAGTCAGCTTGTGTGGGAGTTGAAGAGCTTTGTAGCACATTTGTTAACTCTGTGCGAAGTTTAGTTTTTAAATGAATGCCTGTGAAAGTTGTCTCATCTAACTAAATCAATTTATTTCAGGTCTTTGCAACAAATCTATTCTTACAATCTTTTTGCTATTGGGTTAAAATCCTCAGTGTAAAATGAATTGCTTATCAGATTTTGCACATTATGAAAGCTGTAGCCACAAGGTTTCCAGGCTTGAGTCTATTAATTGGTGGAATGTAAAGATGAATAGAGATGGTAAGCTTATTAATAAATGATGGGTAGGGAAGTACACACCAATTCTTAGAAAAATATTATATGTGGAGTGTACTGTGTAGTTTAAAGTAAGAATCATTTTCATCCCCAGGGAATTTATGTATCTACTTGCAAATTAGACCTACTATATGTGTACGTAAAAGAAAAGGACAAGTCTGCAGCAGGATGATATTGCTCGCTTTTAGTGTAAAATAGAAATAGTCTCATTAAGTCAGAATATTAAACAAAAGAGAGAATAACCATCTCTTTGTTGAGGATAAGGAAAAGATATTTCAATTTTTAAATATTTAAATCAAATACAGTGTCTCTCTACCCAGTGTATCACGCTGTGAAGAGGCAGTCCCGTAAGATCGGAACGTGTGCTTTCACAGCTCTGCACAGATGTGCCTGTGCTTTGCGAGGGTTTAGGGGCTGTGACAGAGGCAGTGCAACGTTTTATGGAAAAAATGGTGAGTGCCAGGACCACTGACTGCTACCTGGCTGTGACCTTGGCACCAGCTGTGGGTGAGTGAGGCTGTGAGAAGCTGTCAGCAAAATGCTGCTTACAGAAGCCTGCTTTGGAGTAGCATATGTGTATTTTAGCCCAGGGAAAGTAAAAAACTGGTGTGTTACCGAGGTGGTGCAGAGCTGATCTCACATCAGCTGAAGTCCGAACGTCTTTCTGAGGTCTGTGTTACAAAGGAAGAAGGATAAACTCAGATCAGCTCCGTTTCAGTTGATGGGGATGAAGGAGTGCGGAGATCTTGCAAGACCATCCTGTGAAAGAGTTGAAACAGAAGGCTTAATCACCCAATTCTCACCTTCATCTTTCAGCAAGCTCGCTGTGAATATGTGAAGAGCCTCCTGGCTCCTGTCATCTACACCACAGCCTCAAGAGAAGAGCATCTTCTGGATAACCTGGTGTGGAATCAAATCCATATTGCTCTCCACACAACACGGGGGACTCCCAGAGAAAATCAGTGACTTCTGCTTCCGTGATGCAGAAAACAAGGGCTTGACTTTTAGCTGTTTACAAAGAAGCCTTGCCTTACTGAAGTGTCTTGCAGAAGTTAATCTGGGAGAAGAAGTGAATATGGTCAAACTAATCAAACAGAAGTTTTGTGAAAGTGACTCTAAAACTTACAATATGTAATAGAAGGTGATACTACTAGTGAGAAAACCTACAGGATTGCCTAAGGTGCCTATAAACCATGCTCTGTTTAACTGCACCACAGTTATTCTAGTAAGAAAAAACTGCAGATGGAAATAAACACTAATCTGTTATGAATAATAAATGGTTATATCCTAGCCTGTCCCAAGTATCTTTCTAGTATTTCATTAAGCCTGGGAAATTATATTTTCTCCTTCAATTGCAGTCTCTCTTCTGGAACTGCTGTTGTCTGAACTAACTTCAGCAGTCTTTGTCTTAGCCTGATGGCCAAAGATGTTTTTAGCTGAACATAGAGTGAAGTTACAGCTTTCTAAACAGCTTAACTAATGACTGGATTTATTTTAATTGTCTGACAAACAAAGTGTTATGTCGGTCTAATTCCTTTCTGAAAAACTTACAGAAGCTACCATTTTAATTATCAATCCTTTTACTCAGTAAGCTTCCTGCTAATTTCCCAGACTTACACTGTTGCCCACCAGTGATAAGGATTTAAGATAAAGTGGCCAGCTATGGCTGTACAATATTATCTTCATATTTTTAGCATTTAGAATATGATAGGCACCTTACAAAACAAGAACTGGTCCTAAGAGCTGCATTCATGATGGCACAGATGTCTGTCATATGGTAGAAAGCTGGATAACAGGGAATGCATGACAAATAGGAGAAGGATGATAACACAACAAGATGGGACTGGACCGAAGTACAAATAGAGCCGTGCAGCTTCTTTTTATTACCTCTCTTCCCTTAGACTTCTCAAAGGAAAAATAATGGAGTTGAACTTTTGGTGGTAGTTTGAGTAGGAGGGAGCTGATGGAAGGTTGGAGGTAGATCACTCTTTATGCTATGAAAGTACAGAAAAGCGAATAAGTATAAGTGAAAGTTGCGTATACATTGCTTTCATCCTGAATGCCAATTTGCAAATTTCACTGTATATTATAGATGTAGAATAAAGTTCTTACACCACATTCCCATTGGCATAACTATAGCTTAAATTTTGCTCATTTTCTTCACTGGTTTAAAATCTCTTGATCAAATCCAAATCACCTTTTTAAGACTCTGGGATAATCCTTCAGGAATACCTTCAGTGGTTCAGGGCTTTAGTTTGTGCTGCTTTATGATCAGTCTTTTGTATTTTCTGTACCTAATTATGCATTTTAATGAAGCTTGCCTCTATAACTTTCATCTCCCAAAGAGATGATAATTTTCACTTAGAATAATTTTGGAATTCTTTTAGATGATTAGTATTCTTTAGAATATATAATTTTTTTACTCTGGCAGTTGGAGAGATCATGCTAGCAATTTATGCCTGCTCTAGCCTCAAAACCTACATGAGTTTAACCAAGCCAATTGTAAGTCACACTGTTAGGTAAATCTGTGGAAATCTATCTGTGAATATCCTTTTATATTAACTAAATAGATCTCAGTACAAACAAAGAAGATGCAACCTAGGTTTAAGTGGATATGACAGAGTTCGCAATGCACGTTTGCAGTGATTCCCCTGTACCAGTTTAAGTTTTATTGCTGAAATATGCCTCAAGGCCTTCAACTTTTTTTCATTTGACACACAGAAGCTTACCTTTCAGCCTGGTGCCAGCAGTAGGTCAGGTTCATATGGATGTCACCACCCATGGTCTCCACTGACTGAGGTGGATGGTCCGAAGCTACCGGTGAGTGGGCAGTGGGGAAGTTGTGGTGGTGGCTGGGCACAATGGGCTGCTTGTTTGCACAGGCACAGAAAGGATTGGAAATTATTGAGTGAAAACACAGCTGAGCAAGCTTAAAGAGCCTCCCATGAATTTTTGACTTAGAGCTGTCAACATTGCCAACCATTTTTAATGCTTGCCTCATGGGCACAGCTAGAAGTATGAATTTAATAGCAGGCACAGGTGCTGCTGTGGCTTTTCCCATATTTTCCTAGGCCATGGGGGCAGAGGAGGATCTTGCTGCCTGGAGTCCTCTCCAGCTAGGTGGGGAGCTAGAAGTTGGGGTGATTCTGATGAATGTTGAGTAATTGAGGGCAGCGACTGCCTGTATTTGTTGGGGAGGGCTGGAACAGCTGGAAGTGCTGACAAAGACCCTTTGTAATCCTGCTGGGACCGTCATCCTTTAAATGGATTTTCATAATTGGAAGAGTATGAATAACATAAATAAAAGGTGGTGATTTACCTTGCTTTTCTTCTTGTTGTTTCCTGGAGTTTTATAGCATAGTTGTGTGCAATCTCTGTTAGTCGTCAGTGAGTAGTCCGCTTGTATGAAATATTAATAATTGCTCCTAAATTATTGTTTTGTTGAAAGTAATCTTCCCTAATGAAAGCGCAGAGGATGAGTGTTTTTCATTGGAGTTTTTGTGTGTGTTTCTGTGAAGGTATTTTTATTTTGCTTGCTTAAGGAAATGAGGCTTATGTAGTACCAGGCATAAACGTGTGCGTGCGCCTGTGTGTATTACATTTGTGAAGGCATACAAATACTTGTGCCTTAGTGTTTGTCTACCCGATTAATTTTTCAGTCTAATGACTGAATTTTGCCAAATTTAATAAAGGGATAGAAGTCTTACAGTCACTATGTTCTTATACCTTCTGCAAAAAATTGGAAATCCTTCTAGAGGAAAGAAACCCTCTTAGGGACCTCCCCGAAGGGGAGGCTGCTGTCCTTAAAAGACATGAAAGAATCCCTGTGGAAGGTTTCCCCCTTGAGATATATAAATCTCTAGGGGGTCATTAGCTCCACTGCAGGGAAAACCTCTTGTTTACTCTGTTTGGATAACTTCTGTCACTTCTTCATGTCAGGAGACAATTGATTTGCTGATTGTAATGCCAACCTTAAAGAGACCTTACCACTACCTTAAGGAAGTGGTAAGCTATTTTTTTACTGTTTGTGGACAGTGTATAAATGGGCAATCCATGTTTTTTCTTTCAGAATTGTAGCTGAATGAAGAGGATTTGTATTAATGTAATTTATTCTGGGGGAGAAAAACCTCAGCTTGTGTAAATATGAGGAGCTATCTCATCTCTCTCTCTGCCTCCTCTTAAAAGTGACCATAAAAATAGAGGGAAAATGGGTGCAACAGAAGAGTCAGTGTTATTGTCAATTGCCAAAGTGGAAATTCAGAGTAACTCAGGAATCATGCTGAGGTGCCTGAGAGGAAAATTTCAAAAGACCAGATGAGATCTCAATGAGATCTGAGCTGTGGGAAGAAGTCCTAAAACAATGTCACTGTCCCACTAACCTCCTGCTACCAATCACTGGTAATGGGAGAGGATACAGGCTAAGCATAAATATCAGCTAGGAAATATAGTTGCTTTGGAGAAGACATACCCGAGCCATCTTTAGTTTAGGTGCAATATGTATCCATCTTCAGTTTAGGTGCAATATATATTGGGACTTTATATAACAAACAGCTGCTGAGAAGCACTCAGCTTCTGATTCAGAGATGTCACCTGCTTCTCAGAAGCTATTGCATCTTATTAGTAGGGTTCAGTGTCTCAGCCCTTCCAGTTCCTTTCTAGCACAATTGCCATTGCAAAAGATTTCTTCTTACAGGAATGGGAATCATTTGGGAGCTTTGGACTGTGGAAACAGTCTGGGACTTACCAGGGTGGCTGTTTAATATTTACAGGTAGAAATTGGCATGAAGGCTTGAGGGAGGTCCAATTAGCTCAAGTTAGCCAGGACCATGTCCAGTCAAGTTTTGAACCACTCCAAAGATGGAGATTCCACAACCTCTTGGGATAGCCTGGCCCAGTATTTAGTTGCCCTTGTAGTGGAAATGGTTTTCCTAGTCTGTAATGGGAATTCTGCGTGTTCCACCTTGTGTCTGTTGCCTTTGGTTGCATCACTGTTCACCTCTGTATCCTCCCATCAGATAGCTGAAGACAGCAGTAAGACGCCCCACTAAGCATTCTTCTCTCTAGGTAGAACAAAGTCAGGTTGCTTATCCTCATCTTATGCTCCAGCCATGACCATATCCATGCCCCTTCACTGGCCTTGCTGCAGTAAGTCCATGTGTTGTTTTTTTTTCACCTGGGGAACCCCTACTGGGCTCAGTCCTCCAGATGTGAACTCAGTAGAAGTTTGTCGCCTTTGCTGCAAAGCCATGCTACTGATGGTATTCAAGATATCTAGGTCTTTTGTGGTAAAGCTGCTTTTTTCTCAGCTTGTGGGGTCGCATGAGATTGTTTCACCTCCTTTGGAAGATTTGGTATTTGCCTTCTTTGGACTTCATAACATTCCTGCCCAAGCTCTTTTCTCAAACCTGTCGAAGTCTCTCTGCATAGCAGCTCTACCTGCAGCACATCAAGTGCTCCACTCAGTTTGATCTCATCTGTGGATTTACTGACAGTTTTTTCTAGGTCTTTAATAAAGATATCAAACAGTATTAGCCACAAAATTGATCCCCGAGGGATGCCACTAGTAACCAGCTGCCAGTTAGGCTTTGTGCCACTGATTACAACCCTTTGAGCCTGTCAGTCCAGACAATTTTCTGTCCATCATCCACTTATGCAGCCAATATCTCACTAACTTGGCCATAGAAGATGATGACAAAGACCTTATGAAAGTCAACATGTAAATTGTCCTACTGTTTTCTCCTTGCCCAATATGCCAATCATTTCATCATACTTCAGTCTCACCGATTTTGCCTGTGGTAAATCCACACCAGCTCTTTCAGAATCACAGAATCATAGAATCACCTAGGTTGGAAGGGACCTTTTAAGATCATCTAGTCCAAGTAATGAAAAAACAAAAAAATCCAAAACAAAATCCAAAACAGAAACAAAGAAAAAAAAACCAACACAAACCCCACACCACACCCAAAACAACACCAACCCAATACTAATCCATATCCCCAAGCACCATGTCAACTCGTCTCTTGAACACCTCCAGAGATGGTGCATCAACCACCTCCCTGGGCAGCCCATTCCAATGCCTGACAACTCTTTCAGGAAAGAAATATTTCCTAATATCTAACCTGAACCTCCCCTGGCACAACTTGAAGCCATTACCCCTTGTCCTATCATCTGTGACCTGGGAGAAGAGATCGACCCCCACCTCTCTACAGCCTCCTTTCAGGGAGTTGTA